>VZTY01016381.1:12815-48566 GCA_013400935.1 Turnix velox | reverse complement strand
ATGGAAACATAAGACCATCACTCTCCCCCCAGCCCATTCCTCCTGAGGAGAAAAACGGAAGGACTTGAGTGTCCACCATAAAAGTGGTGAGACACTGGAACACTAATTCAGAGAGGTGATAAGAGGCCCCAACCCTGGAGACATCCATGGCCATGGTGGATGAGGCTCTGGGCAACCTGGTCTCAGGGAGGTGTCCCTATCCATGGCAGGGGGGGTGGACCTTCCAGCCTAAACCTATGATTCTATGAATGTTTTAAAAAGCTTCTTCACTTGCTTTGCAGAGGAATAGACTGACCAATGCAAGTGTGAGTGAAGCCACTATCTCACCCCCTCTCCTTGTACAAGCTAAGAAAAATCAAAAGAAGGGAGAACTGAAACTGAGACGAATGCATTTTAGCTTATCTTACTGCTTGGGTTCCTCAAACAGTTCATTAAATTGGTCCTTAATGTTTTTGGGTTTTTTATGGATAGAAACTGCTAGTACTAATCAAAGTTGCATTTGTAGCCATTCTACTGACCTAAAATAGCAGCACCTGATATTTTATTAAAAAAGATAGAAGTTATTAGGGATAAACTGTCATGTGCCTCTTGTAAGTGATTAATTTAGTAAATTAATTTTTTGAGTTCTGTTTTGTTATAGGCTATATAATTATTATGTGAGATCTTGAGTATTTAAAACATGTAATTAGAATTTTGTAGCTTAAAATCGTTACTCTTGTGGACCTGCAGACTGAGTAATTTTTCTTCTTATCCAAACCTTCTTGTTTTACTAAGCACTTTTAAACTCTACATACTGTTAGAGGAAGTTTTTAAGCACTGCTTTTTAGACAACTTGTTTCATATAAAATTTTCTTGGGACAATATTAAACATATTTAAATTACAAATCTTGTTTGCTTTATAAAAAGATAAAGACACATTCAATGGAAAATTCTTCATTTATTTTATGTAGCTATTTGATTCTGGCAGTTAGGAAGAGGTGCCCAAGTGACCTTGTTCATATTTGTGGATCAACCCTTGTGAGCACAGGACCGGAGAGGAAGCACATCCCACTGAAGAGGAAGCTGGGCCAAGATGCCAGAAGGTCTGAGTGGATGACCTCCAGATGTCTTTTCTAAGCTCAGTCATTCTGAGATTCTGTGAAAAGGGATCAAATGTACAAAACTGTATCCGATTTTCCCAATGCATTCCAATCATCTTAATTCTATCTGTTAGGTACTACTTCTTTTTGAAAACGTTGCCTAACTTGAATGAATTCAAAGAGATACTAATGTGAGTAACTGTGCTGTTAAAAGGTAGTGGCAAGTCAGAGCTATTTTAATTTGATTATGGTATTTTTTCAAGTGACATAGTATGGTTGATTCCATATTCTAAACATGGGATGCAACAAATCAAAATTTTGACATTTATAAAAATTTCTAAAAAAGGAGTGCCAGCAAAAGCTTAACAACTAGAGGGCTTTAGTTTGAGTAATAACCAACCCCAAATCTTATCAGTACAGACAACTCTTTGTGCCCATATGCCCATGCGTAGACTTATTTTGGCAATAATTTCAGTTTAAAAAAAATGAAATATGATATTTCCCTGGAACTGAAAGAAATTAAAGAAAAAACACAGGTGTTGGTTTTGTGTGTTCAAACTGTTCATGTATGGATGATAATTCTTGCTTTTTACTATAATTGATGCCATGACAGCTGAAATATTTGCATGATTAGGTCTGTATGCAGAGGTAAATGAGACCTACAGAGGAATATATATTGAGATTGAAACACCTATTCACTTAAAAATATGAAATATGATCAGCGTTGCCAGAGATCTTGCAGGAAAGTGTCAAGAAATTAAATATTGAACAGTATCTAATTTGTTGAAGAAAATAACCAAGCAGATCCATAAACTGACCTATTTATTAAGCAACCATTTCTCAAGCAAATGCGCTGTTACTCGCCATGGGATTTTTTCATTATTAAAAACTACTGGACTGTACACAAAGTCCAAGAAACATCTTGTTCATTCATACTGTGTTTTAGAAGGCTTTAAATAAATTGCTATCCTGTTTAGATTTGATCTCTGCAACATTATCTAATTATTTCAGCAAAATCTGTGTTCCCATGTCAGTGTAACACTGAATATCAGAAGTAAAATGAAACACTGAAAAGTTTTAAAAACAGGAATAGTTCTATTCAGAGTCATGCATTATGAGATCTTGTGCTGAGAGAATGTGTTGAGTTCCTCCATGGAACATGTGTATAGTTTATAAATGAGAATTTTCCACTCGTCTCTGTTGGAGAGGGTCCAGAGAAGGGCCACGAAGATGATCAAAGGGTTGGAGCAACTGCCCTATGAGGACAGGCTGAAGGAGTTGGGGTTGTTCAGCCTGGAGAAGAGAAGGCTCAGAGGGGACCTCATAGTAACTTATCAGTACCTGAGGGGGTCCTACAGAAAGGCAGGGGAAGGAATTTTTAACTTAATATCGGATGGGAGGACTAGAAACAATGGATATAAGTTGGAGGGGGATAGATTTAGACTAGACATAAGAAAGAAATTCTTTACAGTGAGGGTGGTGAAATACTGGAACAGGTTGCCCAGAGAGGTTGTGGATGCCCCTTCTCTGTAGGTGTTCAAGACTAGGCTGGACAAGGCACTGGGCAGCCTGGTCTAGTGGGAGGTGTCCCTGCATATGGCAGGGGGGGTGGAACACGATGATCTTTAAGGTCCCTTCCAACCCAAACTATTCTATGATTCTATGATACTTCAGAGTATTTCTCAAAAGAACTACAAACACCTTTCCAGTAATAAATACTGACAAATCAACCAAAATGGGATCATACAGTTATGAAGAATATCTTCTAAAAGCTCATTTGTATACATGTCACTTCCTAATATATATTCATTTTTTATGGTGGCTTCAAAATTATGCTTTGGGGCACAACTACCACATTGACGCTTTCTTCATATACACAATGTTGCAATAGATTAATATAATTTCCTTATGTAACATGCTAATAGATCTTCCCCTGATTAAATCACATTGCAGTTCAACAATGAGAAGTGTATTAGTTCAAATGCATATTTTAGTTTGACTCAGCTTAGCTGCTTGCTGTCAAACCACTTGAATTCAGAGACCTATACTAAAAATGGCTATTTGAGGAAGCAGCAGTAGGAAATAAAAGAGACTGAGATTCAGTATTTTCAAGGTGAATATTAAGTCCTTAGGAAAATTAGTGATTGAACTAACCAGAAAAACACCCCTCTTTTAAAGCTCCAGTTTGTGGTGTCTTTTTGTTTTCTTTTGTGTGTTTTTTACTTGGTCAGAGATTGTTTCTTCCAATGGACATCTGACCTCCAAAAATACTAGCAGACCAAACCCAAGGTGACTACAGTTTTGGCTGTTATGTTAACCAGGAGTGTTTAAATGCTGTGGTCCTAAAGGAAAGATGCTCCATGCTGTAACTTTAAATACCTCCCAAGAAGGTGATATAAGGCTTGCAGTCACCACTTGTTGCACATTGACATAAATGTCTTTTGAGCCACAGTGCTGTAGCAAGTCACTCTTAAGACCAATTCCAAAGGAAAGATTCTAATGAGGTTTCTCAGGTTCTGGGGAGGCTGAGCTCCCTCTCACCCCAAGACAAGATGTGCTGATGTAGGAGCAATAACATCTGCCTGGTGGAAGGATGAAGTACTGGGAATGCAAGAATTGTAGCCTAGAAGGACATCTTACACTTCTGAGTCAGAACTGCACAGGTAGAAAGATGATGATTGTGTAATGGTCCCTGAGCTACTTCGAATCTTATTAAGCTCTTATTTAAAAGCCTTAAAATTTCATTGTCCTTGCTCCTTCTGTTTTCTTTCAAAAACCTTACTCTGCTGTCAATTAAGAGCTTTCTAATTTCTTTCCTGAATCATGGACAGCTTGTATTCATTTGTGTCTGATAACTGAAAAACTTTTCTTTTTCCATTTGTGACATAATGGAACATCTTTTTTTCATTTTGCATCATTAAAATAACCCAGTATTTTGTTTCAGCCTCTGTGAAAAAGCATGTCTGCTCACTCTAAACATATATAGCAAGAACAGAGCTGATAAATAAACATGAAAATTGGATCATTAAATAAAATGTAAGTCTAAAAGTGAGATTACCTCTATTACTGATGCATCATTATTGTCTTTTTGTAGTAGTAATACTTATGAATCCGGAACTGAAATAGAATGTTTTCCTAAAGAACGGACTGAAATGTACTTGCATTAAATAACACTTTTACCTTACAATTTGTACTTAAAGAAACTCTCTTCCAGTATAGATGGAGCTTGGTTATGAGGGGTCAGATCCAAACTTCAGCTTTTAGACTCACAGCTTAGTGCGTATACAAATGATAACATACTGAAGCTGTAAAATGGGAAAGCGCATTTTCTCTAGTGTGTTCCCTTTGACTGATGTCTTGTACAGCATGATATTGTTACACAGCTCTAAAGGGCTGGTGTCTTTAGTTGCGAAAGACCAAATTTTTAGTGCTTTTGTTCATAATAAGATCATAACATCTAGGATGGAAGGTAACTTTCAGATCATCAATTCTGATGTTCTCCCAACTAAACTACACACCCAGGTTGCTAGCCTGATATCAAAATAGTCTTTAAGAGGACAGTTAGTTATACTGGATTAATCCTGGACTCTTATGGAAAAAATTGTTTGCAGTAGTGGAAAATGCATTTCATCAAGTACTAAAATCTGCAGCTTTGTATATAATAAAAGAAGACCTTACATTTATCAAGCTGTTCTTTTTGTCTTTTAAACCAGTTCAGGGAATAGAAAACCAATTCTGATTCAGACTGGGGAAGGTAGCATGATTCAGGCAGCTGGATAGACTTTAAATTTTATTTTGATTGTGCATTATTTAAGAGCAGTTACTGTGGAAAGAAAATTGAAGACATGGAAGTAAAAAGTTAGTAAAAATAAACATAGTTCATCAAAGACAGCTCATGTCTGAACAATAGAGCATTTTTCTTTTTAAATAATGTTTGCTTGATAAAGAAAAATAATAAATCTAACTTATCTGCTTGTCACTGGAATGTTTGATCTGTGTCCAACCTGGGAGATATTAATTGGATTAGAATAGGAATTTGGTAAGCAAATATGCAGTAGTCACTTCACTGAAACACTTACATATCATACCTGCTAACTCTCACAACAGAAAGCAATTTACATAAATCGTAGAATAGATTTAAAAAATATTTCTTTAAATATAGTAGCCATACAGGCAGCAGGGTCTTGATTAATTCCCTGATGGAATGCCGTATTTTATGATGTCACATTCTTACTTTTCCTTATGCATTTGTTTTCCTCTCTGCATCAGAGAATTGCTGAAGACTGAGTTAAGCCCTGATCTGGCACTGGGGCAATGACATTCTTCTCAGAGAAGAGCAATAGGGATCAGTTTGTTCAGCTGAAGTAGGACAATGCTCCTGGCCATCTTTCCTTGGTGACTGTGACACCAGGAATCATACCCTTCCACAAAGCTGTACCTCATAAAAGACTGGGGGCTTCTTAGATCTTTAAAAACATGTTAGAAGCATCATGGAGGAGAGTCCAAGGCAATGGTTTGCAGCTGGATACCAGCACCTCTCAGCAAGCCTGTATGAGATCTGTCAGATTTAAAATCAGTTTCTCTGCTCTGCAGGTCTTACTTGTGTTTTGGTTTTTGGACCTCGCTTTGCATCTTAGATTTTTTTTACACTCCCTGATGTTAACTAAGGAGTCTGACCTTTTAATGAAGAGTTTTGACTTATTGAAGGGTGTTTGCAGATGCCTAAGGCTTTTGCTGAATCTAGTCCTCACAGAGAATGAACTGTAATGAGTGGAAAGTGGCAAGGAAGAATATCTGGATAATATTGATCAGTAAAAATAACCACTGAGCCACCAGCTTGAGATAAAAATACGAATGCAACTTCGAGTATGCTATGTTACATATCTTTTCCAATAGAGAGAAGTACAGGAGGATTAATGCACATTGCAGTGATAATACCACATTTGATGCTACAGTCTCAATATTTCAAAATGTTTTAAGATAGAGCTTCATTTAATAGTGAAAATGTCTCTACCCATGCTTATCTCTTCTCCTAATGATAAAATAGAGAAGATACTTTACACAGATTTCTAGAACATGGTTCAAATAGGTAGGTGTCCTGCTTCACACAGGTAGTTCAGCAATGTGCTCATTCTTTAAAGTAATTTAGAAGTTCATTATGTACTTACAAATCATTCAGAAAGTGTGTTTGTATTTGACAGAGAAAAATGGCAAACAGGAAAGATGAAAGTTCACCAGCCCTTTACATGATGAAATTTAAACTAAATAAATGTTTTAATTTTTTTAGTATTTGGAGTAAAAGTACATTTTTTCTAATATCAACTTAAAATTTAAATGCTTTTTGAAAAGTGAAGACTACAGACACATGAGTGCAATGGAATGAAAATAAGTAAGAATTACTAAATTACAGAAAAGGGGATGGAATTTGCTTAATTAATCTACAAAGTTTTAATTAACCTCTCCAGTGGCCCAATTAAGATTCAGGAGATATGTCAGAAGATATCCTTGAAATAAACCCACAAATTAGTTTAAATTGCACATCAGTTGATTCCACCAGCTAATTAGTTTCATTCTTGGTTTAACAAGTTAAATTTGAAACACCAAATATGTGGGAGAAGAAAGAATAATCAAAATATTGTGAAAGCAGCTTTGACTATGTGCAAGTTTCTCCAGCTTGATGGAGGCATATTAAAGTCTATTAGAAACAGAAGTCTATTTTAGGAAGTTACTTAAAAGAGAATAATAATAAAGTCCACTGAATATGTTCTTGTATCATCATGATACTTATGATTTGGAACTGGATGCAAAATGTTTACAAATCTTTTTGGTACTCAAAACTATTGAAAATGGCATTACTATTATGTGCCTTATATCTTTGTTTTGTGGACTGGATTTCTTCATACTAGAAGAAGGGGTAATAAGTAGTAAATTTTCAGGAATGGCAGGCCAGAGAAAGCAGGGATGAAGAGCCTACTGAAATTAATAATTTTTGCACTATGTTTTTATGCTCTAGAAATATTATTAATGCTAGATCTGACGAATACTGTCTCAAAAGGACTGAGAAATGTAATTTCATTGAAAATTACATTGAAATTTCATTGAAAATTACCCCTCTGCTCAGCACTGGTGAGACCACACCTGGAGTATTACCCCTCTACTTGGCACCGGTGAGACCACACCTGGAGTATTGCGTCCAGTTCTGGAGCCCTCAACACAGGAAGGACATTGAGCTATTGGAGAGGGTCCAGAGAAGGGCCACGAAGATGGTCAAAGGGCTGGAGCAACTGCCCTATGAGGACAGGCTGAAGGAGTTGGGGTTGTTCAGCCTGGAGAAGAGAAGGCTCAGAGGGGACCTCATAGTAACTTATCAGTACCTGAGGGGGTCCTACAGAAAGGCAGGGGAAGGAATTTTTAACATAATATCGGATGGGAGGACAAGAAACAATGGATGGAAATTGGATGGGGTAGGTTTAGACTTGACATAAGAAAGAAATTCTTTACAGTGAGGGTGGTGAAACACTGGAACAGGTTGCCCAGAGAGGTTGTGGATGCCCCATCTCTGGAGGTGTTCAAGACTAGGCTGGACAGGGCACTGGGCCGCCTGGTCTAGTGGGAGGTGTCCCTGCCTATGGCAGGGGGGTTGGAACTCGATGATCTTTGAGGTCCCTTCCAACCCGGACTATTCTATGATTCTATGATTCTAAATATTCTATGAGATCAGGAAGATTTCAAAAACATTTGTATCAAAATGAAATAATTTTCTACTTGCTCTGTGAGAAGATATCAGGATGTTTGATAACATTTGCATGAAGTAATGAGAAGTAACTGCAGCTAACTAAAACTCATTTGTTAAACTTGCTACTTCACTAAAATTCCTCAACAGACAGTAAAAATACAGAGGTAGAACATTAATAACCTCACTTCTCTGATATATAGTTTTCAGAGGGACACAAAAAATTTTCCTGCAAAAGCCAATCACTTCTCGGTTCACATATAAGGGGCCTATGGTAACCAAGTTTGATTATTTTTGTCATTTTACTTTCATAATAAGCTTTAGATTTCTGAGTTTAGTTCTGAAAAACTCAGTCCTGGACAAATGTGAAAAATTTTGTGCCTTCCATGTCTCACAGCAGGTGGGCTGCAGGCTCCCCTTGAGAACAGTCCCTGGAGGGAGGCTGCCTCCCCGCTCCTCTCCTGCACCATTCTCTGCTCCTGGCTGGGTCTTATGTCTAGTTCATCTCTCACCCTTGTAAGGGTTGTAGATAGACCTTGTCTGTTGCTGCTGCCTCTGCCTGCCATGGTTAGTCACTGTGAGGGTCAGAACCAAAGTGTGAAACCAGTCCTTCAGCTGAGAACTTTTAAGCCCTCAGAAGACAGTTCTGAATTGAAACGATGTAACCACCTTCAATGCAGGGTCAATTCCTGCTGCTATTTGATTTCATGTTTCTCTCCGTGCTTCATAATGTGTGGGTTTAAAATCTGGACTCTGTCAAGAGATGCAAAAAGAATTTTTTACTTGTCAGAGATCAACCTGAAGGTTTTCTCTCACCTTGCACAGACAGGGAATAGACAGCACAAACAAAACACCATCATCATCACTCTAAAATAATATTATTGTCCCTGAATGATACATATATCTTTCTACAATATAAACACATTTTAATTACAATACAAATTGCATGGTAGAACCATAAAACAGTAAACAAAGAACTGATTTGTGTTCTTTCTTCACTTATCTTGACTAATTAATTTCTCTCTCTGGTTCTGAGCGACTCTTAGAAAGAAAAAACTCCTGAAGATACAAAGTTTAATTTTGAAGTGATTACAAATATTCAGATAATATAATAATTAATAGTAATACTTAAAGCAGAGCAGTCATCTCCCATCCTAATAAGGAACATCTGCTAATTAGACAGACTATTGTCATTATTCAGGATATTTAACTTTTCACTCTTCAATCAACTATGTTCTTGAAGCTGAAGAATACCTCTTTAAACTGTGTATCTGATGGAAAGGTTACACTCCTTCAAATACTTGAACATCTAAACAAATAAATCTTATACATACGTGCTTAATTTAATCCTAACAGATCCTTAGACACTTCAAAACACACTGGCCAGATCATCTTGTTACTTGAATATAAATATTTCATGGTCTTACAAACATTTTAACAGTGTTAGCAAATAAAACCAAAATTATTTCTAGACTTCTGTATTACAAAGAGTAGTTTACCTACCAGAGAAATCTGATTTTCTGGTATCAACAAAAGTGATTGCAAAGTAAAAGAAATTACAATATTAGACATATATTAATATAAAAGTTATTCAGAGTTTCAAGATGGAAAATATTATACCTTGTTGAAATGAGCTGGAGAAATAAAGAAATTTGCTTATGTAAAGTAACAAAAATACAGGTCATGAACTGTGGGAGTTTTTGACCATGGTTGGATTGGGATGCATCAGAACCTTCTCAAATTTGAATTCTATTGACCATGGAGTGGCCATGAAAAAGGAAGTGTTTTATTCATTATGTCATTTAAAAGTCCTGTGAATCAATGCAGGCAACCTGAAATGTTTAATCTGTCCTGAGAGCTGCTAGTAATTCAGCCTTGAGTGCTCAAAAGTCCTTGTCAAACAAAAACACAGCAAATTCTCATTGCAACCTGGATGCCTGAAAGAGAAAATCCTATGCTATCTACATGTTACTGGTTGTTTATAGTCCACATGCCTTATTGAGGAAGGACTTACGATGCATCTGCTAAGATTTACAGACTCATCACAGCAAAGCAGATAGCAGATGCAGTCATAATTTGCAGGTACTTCCTGAGCAATCTGTTCAGTGTGTGTTTTGCAGAGAAATTTTGTTTTTCATGCCAACTATCTTTCTTAAAAATAATCAGCGATTTATATTTACTTATCATAATTTCAATTAAAAAAGTTCAAATTGGCACTTTTTTTTTTAATCTTTTTTTATTTTTTCTTTTGTTGTTTGGAAAGACATATAAAAGGAATGAGTGTCAAAGGTTGGGTGCAATATTCTTTTTTCCCTCATATATCCTTGGCAGAATAAGAAGTGGGCATGAAATGTGTGCATGCTTGACTAATATGACTCTTATTGTAACCTTTGTGTGGAAAGGTCTCTTTTTGATTAAAAGCAAATCAATTTGAAAAGGTAATAATCTTTTTTAATGTGAAATAGAAAGATGAAACTTGGAATACATGTTTTTTTGGTAACATTTTGAAGTTCAACCAGAAACTGCAGTAGAGAGAAGGCCTGCACAATAAATCATTTCTTAAATTAATTTTGTTATGTTTTATTTCTGAACTCATACCGTGTATCTATTTTGTTCTTGTTTTAATAAAAGGGTTTTTTTGAACAGTCATAAATTCTTGAGAAATGAGCAAAAATTTACATACTATGCAAGCAGAAATTGAAACAGCAATTTAGAGAAATAATGGTGTTTGCATGCTAATTATTTTGAATGTTGCATACATATGGAAGATGTCTGCTGGAACCTGACCTTTTCCCTAGAACTTGTTTTATAATATGCTTTTAAAATAGACAACATTTTTGGCAAGAGTAAAAAAGAAAAATACCTATTTCTTCCACAGGGAATTAATAGCTTGTCCCAGGATTGAGATATATCATTAAATTATAACTACTGAAACAGTCTGTTGTTCCTCCATAAATCCAGTTTTATTTTGCTTTTAAAGATTTGCAATAATTGATTTATTGAGAATTACAGAAAAGAAGTAGACTGGGATGGCAATATTTTCCTGATGAGAACTATGAGAAGACTAGAGATATTTTTGGATTTATTTGGAGGAGCGCTGGGAATTGTTTACAGTAGGTTTTAGAGCAATGAGAGGATGAAATGCTCTGCTGTAGAAGCTGATATTGTATTTACATGGTCAGTATGCTGTATGTATTTGTGGAGTGATTATATGTTCCAGTAAAGCATTTAGAGCATCTAGAGTAACTATATCATATAGCAAGTGAAAAATAAGCAAAATAACTTTTTCAGAATTTGACATGATCTCAGTGGGTTCAAATGCAATACCAAAGCAAAAGCAGTATAGTATTGGGCTGTATTAGGCTGACAGTAACAGTAACCATGACATGCTAAGGGAGATTTAGAGTGGTTAAGGCAGAAAATTAATTACACCAGCAGGCTTTGATTATTCTTGTGCTGAATCTGTAACAAAAATGCATGATTCAGACTCTACATTTTAGACCCCCTGAATGCTTACTTATTGGAAAACTGGTAAGTTAGCAAGCAAGAGGAGACATGAGTCTTGATTTACTCTTTTGTTGTGCACAGATCCTGCTTTTAGAATTGCTTCAAACAGCTGTTGGGGAATCATGGTTGTAACACGTCCAAGTCAACATCTGCATAGGATTGGACAAGTGCATAAAATAAAGGCAGCACATTAAACATGAAAAAGGGTAATTACAGGAAAATGCTTATATGAATTCCATAAAATGGGAGCTGAGAGTGTAAAAAATTCAGAGGCAGCATAAAGTTTGTTTAAAATTCTACTTTAAAGAAATGGTGAAAATATAAAATAAACAATAGACTGTAAGGAACAAAAGTATTTACTGGGGTTAACAGCAGGGCAAAGGAAATTGTCAGAAGTAAGAGGGTCTTACTTATTTTGAAAAATCAGTCTTGTGTAAACAACAAAGTAATTTAAAAGACCTTAAATTTTATCAGGTCAAAAATTTTATATTCTGCAATTTCAAGGCTTATTTTGAGTTGCATCTTAAAAAGCCAATGTGTTATTTTAATAATAATTTTCAATGATGGGGAAATTATGTCTATAAATTAAGATGCTGCTGCAATATGGTAATTCTTTAGAGGGAATGGATATCAAGAATAATAACAAATGAAGCTCATACAAGACATCTTATAAAAAAATCAATACAGTGATCGGTAGGAAATCTCTAAGAGCAGATGACATTCTTCTAGAAAGCAAAAGAGAACCAATTATGAAAGTGCTGAACTGCTAATGTTATGTGCATCCTACAGTTCAAATCAATGTTAACAGGATTATGGTAGATTCTTCTCTGTAAACATAAGGTCAAGACTCAGCTGTGTCCTAAAAATCTAATGCAGTGTCAGGAATCATTAGCAAAAGAATTAAGGAGAGAGCATAATTGCAAGAAAAAGCTTTTAGGCATTGATGTGCTCAAATGTAGAATATTGAATGATGTTTTGGTCAGTCCATCTGAAAATTGATCCAGAAAAAGTAGGAAAGTTAGAAAGAATGTAAAGAGTGATCACTTAAACTAGAATTGGAAAAATAGAAAATAGCTTTGACGAAAGCAATAAATGGGAGGCAGAAAGTGAATAGGGAAAACTGACAGAAACAAACTGGTCTACAAACCAATAGATTATCAGTTAACTGGTCTAATATAAGTGAAAGGAAATATTTTTCATTTGCACTGTTGAACTTCTTTTCATGGAGGCATCTACAGGCTGAAACTACAAAGAGACTACAGGAAAAATGAAAGATTCCATGGATGGTAAGTCAATGGCTCCTAAGTCTCATAGTCCAGATTAAGCCTTTGGTTGAGAATCCCAAATTACTGATTGTGAGAAACTGTAAAGGAAGAATTACTCTACAATTGTCCACATTTTTAATAATCCTCCTTTGTATTGCAGTACTGACCACAAGTGGAAACAGGGGGAATTAGAGGAAATTTTGATCTGACATGATCAGAATTTTCTACATTTTAATGAAAACATGAAAATAGATATGGAATTTTGTATCAAATAAAAATGGAAAATAGATGAATTTAATGTTGGGTTTTTTTTATGGGACTGATTTTGTTCAGTATATGTCCTGTAATAGGGGAAAAAAGGCCATTTTTTGATTTTGAACCACAATGACTGAGCTTTTTCTGGTGACATTGCACCAGAACTGTGAATGCCTGAAGAAGGAAGAAGCAAGGTGTATATTTAAAATCTGTATTCTACAGATGTGCTATCCTGAATTTGGTTCACCCTTGGTTTTGGAAAGTTTTCCATCAACCTGGTTCTGCTTTAGATTTTGAGCTGCACATTTATAAATTGTGTTCATGCAGGCAAAAATCTCTGTGTTTGCACAAGTAGTTTTTACATTTTCTGTCACCCTTTGACTTCCACCAGCTCAATCGGAAAATTATTTCTGTGTAGAAGAAAACAGGTGAAAACAGTTATTATTTCTCCATATCGAAGCAAGGAAGCATGGGATACTTGGCCATTCCTGAAAGACTGAAGGGGACATATAAATAAAATTCACTGTCAGAATTTGCATTTACTACCATGGCCTGATTGTCCTCTGCTCCTCTTGTGCTCCTCATTTTCATATCTTTTAGTCTGGTGGTGGAACTGAATTGATCTGATAAGAGAAATTTCCCCTATAAAAGCAGGAAACAACTATTTGAGGCATCTTTCTGCCAGCTGGTGGGGAGGTGGGAATAGTAGCCTGCTAGTTTGTTTTGTATTTAGGTTTTAAGATCAACACCTCATGTTATGGCCTGAGAGTACAATAAGTTTCAGACTTTTGTACAGAGCTTTTTCATTTGCAAAAGTAGTTTATGCTTACATAATGCCAAGAATTAAATCACACTAGTAACTTTGTATTGAAGACATGTGAAGAGAGTATTTGCAGGCTTCTTTACAGGAATAACATGGTGGAAAATGGTCTGTTGACACAGGGAAGTTTTGATATTAGTAGGAAAAAATGATTTCTAAAAACAGGGATTTTTCACCTTGAGATAAATGGAAAATAAAGTAAGATATCTGTCAATGGAATTACAGAAAGTAACAAATATTGTAGCAGTGAGTCTGCCAGAGCCAGCCACAGTGTTTATTTTTCCCTAATTTTTTATCGAGTTGACTAGTTTCCAGAAGGATCAGTTCAAATGCAGACTGCCATCTGAAAATGACTTAAGTGGAGGTGGGCTGATTGTAGAGACTTAGCTGTTCAGCAGTATGAGAAATGGGACTTGGCCCACTTGACACCTACTAAAGTACTGATCTCACAGACAAAATATACTAGGAACATTAGTCTGGAAAAGTTGTTTTGCAGTAGACAAAGAGGGAAAGAGGGAAGAAGAGATAAAGAGAGGGAGGATGCTTACCTGTAAGAGGGCTGAGGTGTAAAAAGCTGATGGCAATCTCTGTGAAAAATAAAGAAAACAGGGAGAAACACTCATGCTAATTCTTAGATGAAATTCAGACTTGAATGAGGACTAGCTGTGAGCACAGGGTATATATAATCCTCTGCTGTGTAGATAGCTTTCTATTTATTAGAATTCTTTAGGAACTGACAAAAAAATTACTCATGCTAAAATTAACATGAGCCAAAAATACTTAACTTTTGTGAGTCTGCCCCAAAAATGTTATTTCCTGGTTATTTTTGTGGTCACAATTTCACTCTAGTAATGCAACCAATTATTGTCTGCTCCTCCATCTTTCCCTGCATTTTAATCTCTTCAGTATTCCTTATTTTCTGGTTTGTTTTTTTTTTAATTTTAGCTTTTCCTTTCCACAACTGTCACAAGGTAAAGATAATTAGTGCTGTTGAGAAGAAGATGGGTAACAAATTTTATGTTTATTGTGTTGGGCAGTTTTAGTAGTAATTTTTCTTCCACATTTCTTTCAAAGTTTTTGGAAGTTTTTTTTTTTAAATAAGTATTCTTTAAAGTTATTTGTGTAATGGTTAAATAATTGTTATGAATTGATCTGTGTGTACCATAGAATCATAGTCTGGTTTATGTGTGAAGAGACCTTAAAGATCACCTGGTTCCCTGGCACAGGCAGAGACAACTCCCATTAATTCTCTAGCCCCACTTGCTCTACAATACGTTCAGTTTCTGAAGAAGGAATTTCAGTAGGAAGAGTGGGATGGTATTTTGCATCATATGAGTTTGATTTCATTATCAATATTTTAAGTACAGATATTAAGCTTTACCGCAAAAATAGTTTGATCAGCATTTTTTCTTTAGTTTGATCCCAAAATTAAATATTATTTTTTAAAAGGAGAATGAGCTTAAAGGGAAGAGATGTAGAGTGTTTTCACTCTCCGTTCTATTTTTAAAATTTCCTTTTTGACTTCTATGACTAGTTGACAGTTCCCTTGTTTTGCACCCAAATTACAAGAAAGTATTTCTGAATTCTGAGGAAAATAATAAATTTTGATGGTGTCTGAATTATCTCTCATGAGTGTAAGACAGTAAAATTTCCTCTCAGTTAAAGAATAGATATAGTCATGATGAAGCATTTTATACTTAAAGATGTATTTGAAATCTTTCATGTTATAGAATATTATAACTTTCTTTATTTTTAGTTCCCCAAGCTTGCATAAAACAAGTTTCCAATTTAAAATTAATACAGGCTGGAAGTTTAAGCCTTTTCTATGTTCTTTTGCAGGATGGAAGGTTTGCTCTTCGTATTATATTACTTTTGACTGCTCCCACAGACATTGAAGAAAGGGCATAACTTAGCCCAAACCATCAGTGCTGGATTCTGTTTGGTCTCCGTAAGCAGGATCAGTGCTGGTGCCAAATTAATATGAATGATGTGGCTGCTTTAGGTCATGAAGATGGCAGCAATAACCAAGAGCTGTGAGACAGGTCATTGAGGAATAGGTGGAAAGACACTGGTGGAAATAACTGCATCACCGAAATCATGCAAGACCAGATATCCACAGCCAGGTATCAGGCCTGTCTCTCAAAGTCTTAAAGGAACTCATGTGAGTATTGAGTAAAGACATCTTTGAATCCCACACTGGGGAAGTTTTCCTAGAGTGGATCAGCTTTTTTAACTATGCTTTGAAATAATTTAAAGCAGTGGAAAATGCCCTTTGAAATGAATTACCTACTAGAAAATTCTTATTTGACCCATGTAGACATAAGTTGTTTCCAGTTCCTCTAATTACAGTAAGGACTTAATTATTTTTTTTTCACCTGACCTGCACCATTTAATACAGGAGAATCACATACAATTTCTAAGTGGTAATGATCCTAAGAAATGCAGAGCCTTCAGAAAGAAAACACAGAAATTATTGAAGTAAATGGCAATTTACTTAGAGCCATTCTTCAAAGGGATTGACACCAGTCAATTCCTTTGCCTCTGTTATTGTACATATCAACACAGTATCTTAACAGTTTGTAATTAAAACAACTAACAACCTGAAGTAGTGTTGCATTGTCTTAATCTTCTTTAGAAGAACAGTTGTTACTTACTAACTAGCAATTTGTTACCGGGCCTCATCTGATACATACTGTTTTAGATCAAATAGAACTAAGAGCACATGCATTCTGTGAAAACGGTCCATATGTTTTTGTACTGTAAGCTTTCTAGGCTTTCTGAGAAGTCAAGTCTATTTTAGTTTGATAGATATTTTAATTTTCTACACTATTAGAGATACAGGAGTAAAATTAGAAAAGGAATACTCACTGTTCTTGGATAAAGATGTTGAAAATTGTTCTTTCTCTTCAAATGATGTCTCATCATTTCCTTATGTTCCCTGTTCATTGTATTCCTTGTTATGCTTCTTTCTGAGATTTTAAACTCTTCAGACTGCCTTTTATGTACATGAACATATGATAGGTGCCTTGTGACTATTACCTCTGGCAGGGCTGTAGAATCCAGCACAATGTTAATAATAATTAGTATAAGCGATAAGATCATTAGCAGGAAATATATGCTACATTCACCTTATGAATTGAAAGGAATAATAATTCTTGGAAATTTATTTGATACCTCATGATTAATGTGGCAACCTGACTGCTGTCTATATCAACCTAGATTTAAAATGTCAAGTTTCAGACAAGTTTGGGAATAAATTCAATTTATTTGGAATGCTTTGTTTGCCCTAGTTTTTAGGCGTTTTCTTGCCTTATCTGCAGGACATAGTTTGGTAAGAAGGGAACATCTTGTTAAGGCCTGTCAACATTTGGAACACAAGCGTTAGCACTTGTTCACATTTTTGTAAACATATTTGATATAATTATAATACCATATGCTACCAAGGGTTGACAAAATATGATTAATACGCGATACTAGCTCCAGTCTTCTCATGCCACTTAAGTGTTACAAAGTACTTTGCAGCATTTTGCTAAACATTGACAAACATATTTTGGCATATGGGACATACAAAAGTTGTAATAACATACACAAGAAGAGTATTGCTTTATATAGATAGTTCTTTTGAGAAAATATTTTAGTTTAGTTTTTACGTAACTGAGAAAGAATATTTTCCCATTACTAGACCTCTTGAATACCTGTACATACACACATATGTGTATTTCTACATACTCTTATTGGAGCAACAGAAACAAGTTATAAGAGACTGCAAGATATCTAATGTGTTATGTACTTAAATTTTCTCTCACTCAACTGTTTTTATAGTTGTTTACCTGTGGAGTTTTTTCCAGACTTACACTGCAGCAGTGGCATGTCCCTATTTAACTATAATCATGGTGTCTTGAAACTGCTGGAATCTTTGGTACCACACATTATAAAAGATCTTCTAAGCAATGTTTGAAATGGAAATTGAAAAGTCTTGGCAGGAAACCAGTCCTGCAACCCATTAGCTGTTGTCTCCTTGTGAGAAAATGTTTTACTTGGAGAATTACCAGATAGGCATATTATTTCATTTTCGAACACACCATAAAAGATGATCTGAATACAAGGTTGCTAGTAAATAAGTAGAACAAAAAGAATAGGAATATATGGTAAAAATTTTCTAGGAATGCTCTGGTGAAAATTGGTTATGTGTTTGGCCAAAACATCATACATTTAGAACTGATATTCATGTAGGAAAGCTAGATCTGCGAAAGAATTTATAGATTAAATCAAAGGGAGAAATAGTGTACAGAGTAAAGATTTTAGGATATGTTTTAAACAGCTGAAGCTTTGGACACTACTTCAAGTAGACTTAATTCTGTGGTGCTCTGTAACATCAATAATACCTTCAAGGGTACTTATTATTTAGAGTTATGCTGAGGTCTGACAGCAGCTATTTCAATTCTTGAGCATGTCTAATCATATGTCCAGACTAATATGAATGCCCTGAATGAGGACATTGAACTGTAAATAAAATAAAAACCTCACCAGCTTTTATCTTGACATAAAATGTATGTTTTCCTGGGAAGACTTTAATCTGACTGTCATCTTTTTTCATTCACTGCAGAGAGCTTGTAAAGAGCTCTGCCTCTGCAGTGAAAGACTACTCTATGGAAAGAGGGTTATCATAAAGCAATGTTTGTTTGTTTATTGAAATCCCTATCAACAGAATGTCAGTGCTTTTTGAGGATGAAACATTTTTATACTGAATTCTATGTCTGAGCAAACAGTTTCTATTAGATTTGGAAATGATAACTTCGGCTGTAATAAGTCTTTGTCTGTGCATGTTTTTCTCCCTGAGGATAGAGAACTCTAGTAAAATAAAAAAATGAAAATTACCTAATTACTGCTACCAAGTCTGCCTTAAGAAGATCAATCTTACAGTATCCTTGAAGCTCCCCATCAAAACCAACTGAGACTACTTTTTGTCCATTAAGATATGCATTATTTATGCTAAGAGATATCCTTTAGAGCATGTTTTACATATTAAGAATCACAAATACATAAAGCCCAACTTCTGACAGTAGTAATTTCATTACAGCTGCAAGTAAACAGCTATAATTGCTCTTCTTCAACTTTCTTTGTAAACTCTATTTGAAAATCAGCCTATGATTAGAGGAATAGATGTTAAGAACAGTTTACATTGACAAAAGCTGCTTATGGTCAAAATCACTGAAGTGAGATTTGCAAGCCTGACAACATCAAAAACATGCAAACAAAAAGCTTGTTTATATGAAAAGCATTTGATGAAACACATTGATTTATTTTCACATATATCTTAGGTGAGGGGAACAATGTCACCCTGTTAGTGAAAACATATTGAAGTGAAAATCTGCCATAAGCACAGCTATTTACTTTGTTCTGTCCAATTCAGCATCAGTTGGTCTCCTATGTTACTCACTTGAATGATCTTATTGCTTTCAACTAGGGTTGAGAGAAAGGTTTCAGGAAATGGTTCTGTGTTAATTTTTCTGTGATTTACGAATTCTTAAACCAATGAATGATCAGACAGTTTATTTATCCATACTCCAAAGGCAATTTTGTGGAGATTTGAATTCTGCAGTCTCTCTAACTCCAGAGTAACTGGAGCATAAAGATGTTTGGGATGTCATGTCCTGGATGTAGGTTTTATTGTGCTTGCATTTTAATCATCCAGCTCTCAGAGGGAAGGAAAGTTGATCTTGTTCAGATACTCAAATATTTCTGTTTTCAGTAATTAATCAAAAGGGATAGATGCCTATAACCATCCCAAGTCATTCAACCAAGGCATCCATTTAGCGAGTAGGAAACATAGTTATTATTTGAAGGTCAGCTATTCTGCACAAAATATTGCATTGCAAGAAAAAGAATTAAATAAGAGCTGTTTGCATATGGTACAAACTTGTTCTTGAAGAGAAGGGTAAGGTCAGGCTCCTAATACACTAATGAGGTTCATTTTTGCTTCCTTTTCGAACTAATGTCATAGTCATCCACGAGAAATTATCCTGAATTTTAATGAACAAGCCAAATTTTCTCAGCCCACCTTCATGGCAGAGGTGCTCCAGCCCTCTGATCATCTTTAGGGCCCTCCTCTGGACACACTGCATGAGATCCATGTTGATGTTACTCTGAGGAATCCGCAGCTGGACCTGGTACTCCAGGTGGGCCTCATGAGAGTGAAGTAGAGGGGTAGAATCACCTCCTTCAACCTTTTTGATGCAGTCCAGGATGTGGTTGCCTTTCTAGGCTATGAGGGCATGTTTTGAAAATCTTGTCCATCTTAAAGAAGACTCTCTGATTTATGGAGAGTTACTCCAAAACTTTGTATCTCCTGCATCTTTCAAAGCTTCATCCAGATGAATCCTTTAAGACACTAAAGGCCAAGGGATTGAATAAAATGAAATTAAGCTCAGAAAACTCAGAGCTAAATATTCTGCTCCCTCCCCCCCATATTGACAAGGATAATAATTTTATTTTTCTTTCCTATGTGTGAATGAATTTATATTTTCATATTTAGTTGGCAGTTTTAATTGTGCACCAACCTGTTTTTGTCTTTGAAGTGACTGAGTTCCTTGATATCTTGAATAATGAACCTACCGGCAGGCAAAATAAACTCAGTCATTTTTTTATTTGTCAAATCATGCAACAGTATGTTCACTAGCTGAGCATATTGGGGAAATTACCCTTCTTTTCAGTTTTTCATTGACAGTTAATATCAGAATTATTGTGTGGCCTTATTATTTCCCCACTTTATCGAGATCATGACATTTTACTTTCAACACATGGAAATGTTAATTTATGACTTCACTCTTTATAAAAAAAATTCATATATTGCTTTTTTTCTAAGTGCTTTATAATTGTAAATCCTCTGTAGCTCCTGGAGCATTGATCACAGGATTCATTTCTCATAAAGCAAACTGAGGATTAAGGCTGGCATGAAACCATCCTAATCAACAAGAAATAACCTGTAAATTTTTCCATTCAAACACTCTTTATATCTTTCTCCACTTTTTTTTCTCCACTATGCATGGAAGTTGGAAAGCACAGGGAGATGAAGCAAAAATATAATGTTCTCATACTGTCTCTAGCTCCCTGTTCACTTAGCTGTTCATTATAATGCCATTGCTCTTCCTAAAGTCCTGGTGTAGTCCTTTCAAGCTTATTAAATAAGTGTATTGAAAATCATTCTATGGAAGGGTATGCATCTATAGATCCATTTGATTATTCTGAAGTTTGTATGTGATAGATTCACCTTTACGTTCTTTTGGATGTCTGTCAAAAACAGCCTTCAAAAAATTCTGTTGCTTATTTTTTGTCTTCCTGAATCTTCACATTTATCCCCATCAGCAGACTTCCTTTCTTTCACTCTCTTTCTCTTAATATCAGCTTTGCTCATCTTCCCCTATTGCAGTCTGCACTGTCTGTGCTCATCTCAGATTGTATTACAGGCATCCTGAAATTTTATGTAACTAATATAAGCAAAGTGGTCTCCTAGAGTACAGCATTCATTTTGAAAGCCTTTTTAAACCTTTGTTGCAAAACTGTAATTTCAACCAATTGTCCCTCTGTCACCGACACACTTCAGTTTTACTCGAACCACATTCAAACAATGCTTTCCAGAGGGAGTGGAACAGCTTATATAGCAACAGAAAAAAAAATCTTTAAGCTGGTGCTATTACTTTAACTAAGACATACACATTCCTAATAAACTTACAAAGGAGGAAGGTAGATATAAATACATGATATTGTGTTGCAACTCTGTGGGCGGTATGCAGAGTTTCCATCCTAGGGAGGTCATGTTTAAAATTTGATCTTTGTCCTCGCTCTTTTGACCCCAGATCTGCTGTTGCTTGCTAATGCTGTTGTTTCATGAATAAGCTAAACCATCTGATTTTCTCCTTTTATTAATATTTTTCTGAAGTTAATTTGATGCAATTTCACTGATCTGTGCCATTCAAAGTGCCCCATGCATGTAAAAGCCAGAAATACTTACAAGAGACCTCTTTTCTACATCTTACTGCAAAACTATGTCTTTAGTGTTGGCAGCATCCACTCTGTGTAACAAGGAAGAGGGGTTTATATTACTGAATTTCTTATTTACAGGCGCTTAGAGGCTATGCTTTTCTTTTTTTTTACAGGACTGCTGAAAAAACTCAGCCCTCACAATTCATGTATCTGGAGAGTTATAGATAAAATGTGTGTAACTTAGAAAAATTTTGCAATCAAGGACTTAGTAGATGTATGAGAGAAAATGGTAGTAATCATTAAGAAAGGATAGAGGAAATGTGCATCTTTCACCACAGTAATTAACAAGAGATGTGGCTGGTAAGAAGCAGCATTTTTGTAAAGGAACCAAAGCTGTCCTTATCAAGTTTCTGTACTTTTTTTTGTATGTATTTTCCATACTGTTTTGTTATATTTTTTATGTTGGGAAAAGGCAAGGTGCTTTCTACAAGTAATGTCAGTGAAAGCACCAATGCACAAACTGGAGTAACTCAGAGCCATGGGTAGCATATGTTCCACTTGAATGGCAGGTGGGCTTCATCCTAGACTGTTCTTTCTTTGCTTTGTTCAGTGAATCCTAAAGAATTTCCCTGGAATATTTCAGCTGTAGGCCTAGAAAGGAAAGCCACTGCTTAGGGCCAGTCTTCTCTTGTCCTCTAAAGAGACTTCTACCAATCATTTATGAAAACCTGAAAGCAGCCCCACGTTTAGCAGTTTGGTCTTAAAAACTGGGCAATTTAATTAAATATGATTATACATAGGAGAGATACATTTCCTAGAAGTTGAACTTCCTGTAGTATCTATTTTTTCTACTTATACAATACTGAATGTTCCAGAAATTCAGAGGCTTGACAACATGATAGCTTCAGTTGCCAAGTTCCTTTGCTGATGTAGTGGAACTTTGGAGCTTGTAGAGGAAAAAAAAAAGAGTACTGGATAGATGAACCAGTTATAGAAGTTGTAGATGCCATGAAAAGACACAGAGGTTTCCTCTTTCTTCAGAACTAAGACACTTGCCTTGGAGAATGAACTCATTGCTCATTTCTGGAGTACCACCAGGAGGCTTCTTAGTGAATTATTCTGACAGTTGTTTATGTTTCCAGAAAATCCAGTTCTAGGTAGACTAAAACCTGGAAGGATTTGGCATATACAGACATAATTGCATTTTTTTACCATGCTACTTGCAAAAAACCCCAGCCACCACACTGTCAGGTTTCTAGGACCTAGTGTCACATAATTATTGAAAAAAACAATTTTCAATGTAAATTGAAACCATAGAATATTTCAGTGCCTCTTTTCATCACTTCATTCCTGTTTTTATAACTTTAACAGGTGTGCAGTTAGTCAGGCACTTGTCTGTGAAAAAACTGTTTAAATTTTATCTATTAGTATATACTCTGAAATCCAGACAAATATTTTTAAAGCCAAGTGCAAACTGAATAAGATCCCAGTGTTCTAAAATTTAAATTCTACTTGAAAATGAACAGATGAAATACTTCGTACTATTACTACAACATGAATACCATTTTTGGCTGATAAACAGGTTGTTATATATGAAACCAAAATGATAGTAGCATGGAGCAGCAGGACTACTGTAGGACAGCCTTCTTTCAGAAGGCCATTACAAAATAAACCCATAAAATAAGATAGGTTTGAAAAGTTAACCTTGAAATATTTGTGCGTTTTCATTTGAGAAGTAATGAAGTCACTTGCTAAAAGAAAGACAAATTGAAACAGCAACAAATCCTTTTCTTCTCACTTTTGAGAATAGAGACTGACCTGCTTTTCTGCAGCAGTTTCTGAACTTAATAATAATTCTGCAGAAAAGTAAACTTTTTACTGTCAGGATTGGAAATTAAAATGATGTTTGTAAGGCATCTTCTTGTAAGGTTAAAGCTACAAACCAGACTGCTGATCTTCTGAATTGTACTGTTTCAGAAATACTAAAATTTGCACAGGATATTATGGCACTCAATATGTGGTTCTTTCAACTTTTTCTACTTTCAAAGCCAAAGCTTCTCAGTTCTGAAACTGTGAAAAAGTGATAGCTTTGATTAAAAGAATTAATTATGGTTTCTTCCCAGAAGAAATGGATTTTATTTTATAGGCCCAAGGAGAAATGGTTTGTTGCCATTTATTGTGAAAATAAGAATGCTGCATTTGTACTGCTCTTAGAATTCTATCATGGCCCAGTGTGAAATGACAGCTGAGTTTCTAATTTTTTAAACTCACATAATAAGTTCTGAAGTTTTATTCCTCAATATTTTCCTTTTGATCAAAACCAAGAACAGTTTGACTTCAGAAAGATTGAAGATTGAAACTATGTCGAAATTCTTACTTTTTTGCTTGAAAATTATTAATTTACAATAGGATCATATAGGAAAGAAAAGAGGTTAGTCTTTTACTGATGTGCAGAATAACAATTGACACAATAAGTTAAATAAAATTAGGTTTTACTGATCTAGCATCATAAATTGAATCTAATTGATGGAAATGGCAATTCCATTCAAGATTTTCTGTTAACCTTCTATATTACTTCTTTAATCAGAAAGCAATTTAAATGTTTTACTTTATAGATGAGGAATGAAAAATCCTGGAGCAATTTTAAAAGATTTGTGTTGTTTAAACTGCATGTATCTTCTTACTAGTGTTCTTTAGTTGATGTTAATATCACTGTTACAATTTCATTAAACTATGCATTATTTTAAAAATATCAGCCAGAAGAAGAAATATGAATTGTGTGGAAAAACTAAGTAAAAAGATGAAACACAGTGGTCGGAAAGCCTATAAAATGTATTTCTATAATGTATAGACCAAGGTGCAAATTTACTAATGCCCTCTAACTCTCAGCCTTTATAAATATACATAGCAATTATGTTCTATCATCTGCTACTTGACACTGTCATATTGATAGGCAAATGCTCATTGTCATCACCTTATATGTTGGTAAATTTCCTACTGTGATGTGACCTTATAAATTGCATATCTATTAGGAAACAGTGTTTTGAGTATTGTCATAATGCTCGGTTGTCTAATAGAATTAATAAATTATATAACAGGTACAATCCTCAACATAATGTCTTTCCCCCTCACCTTGTAAAATTAGCTGATACATAGATATGGTGATGCATGGTCTATGTGTCTCTTTGCATAGCACTCTGCAGTGGGGAGATTAATCCACTGAATCTTTTTCAACTTTCTGTATGAGAAATTAAACCAAAACCAAAGTTTGTCACTTAGTCTGGCACCTATAATCTATTAACATGCTGTGTATCCAAACAAAAAAATGCCAATTTTCTTCTTTTTTAGGGTGTAATTTAGATCTAATTGGAGTGGGTTGCTTGAAAATAAACTATTAGGGAGTTACCATAGTGAATTTAGCGATCCAGCATACCTAGAAACATAAAGAAATGGATAAATCTGTAAAACAAATCAATTGGAGAATGATTTTTCCAGTATATTTATATAAATATCTTTGTAAAAAATTGACTTAATGTCCAAAGTATTTTTCTAACTGTAGGCTGAACTGAAACAGAAATAAAATGTTTGAGATAAGATTTGTTACTACCTTAAGTATCAAATGAAATCTGGACTCCTGTTTTTGAATGATCATTACCTGCTCCCACACCAAGGTCAGCATTTCAGGACCGAAATTCACCGTGAGCTCTATTCCATCACTTAAGTATTATTTGCCTACCAGACAGTGAAACAGTGGGATGAATGTTACTGACTAGACCTTTACTGATCAAAATACTCCTTATTCAAACATGTAATCTTTATAATTGGTAAACTATGCAAGAGAATACTTACCAACTGCAAAAGCAAAGAAGCATACAAAGTCATTTCCCTGGGACTAGAAATTGTTTACCAGACTGCAACATTGAGAACTATCTCTGATAAAACCGTTTTTTTCCTGACACTGAAGTTTCCCTTTAACTACAGCTATGCTTAAATCCCCTCTTCCCTAGCTCCCACTCACAGAGTAAATTAGCTCTGACCGATCTTAACTGCTTCTGGTACATAAGCCAGCTGGCTAAGCATGTTCAGTACCACCCTGCTACATTTCAGACTACCCTTCACTGAGTCAGCAAAAGCTGTTTAGTCTTGTCTCCATTTCAGTTTCTTGTGTTCTTCATTGCCAGTAGCCAGGGGCCCAAGGTAACATCAATTCATGAATCAAAATAAAAGACTAATTTTTACCTGTCTTTCATATAGCACTTTCTGCTGTAGTTGCCCAGCTTGAACCCCAGCTTCTTATATTCCTTCCTCTCTGCTGACAGTAATATTCGTTGATCTGAAAGCTTTCATTCCCCATTCTGCTCTTTCCTCCCAAATTATGACTCTTGCATCTTACCCTTTCTCCCTCTGACTGATGCCTGGAAAAAACCATTCCTGTGTTTGCAGAGCACAAATTAATAATTTTTTCTCCATTTGTCTCTCTCTCTTGTCCCTTTTTTCCATTCCTTCCACTGAATCTTCTATGTCTCACAAAATATGTGTTCCCTATATGATAATCTGCACGTTGCCCTGCTTCTAATCTTTACTGCTCTCTATCTGAGCTATAGATAGATTCCTGCTGTGCCTCAGTTTCCTACCACCTGTTCCAGAAAAAGCTTTTTGTACCATTTCCTCAGAATTTTTAACAAATTCTTCTAATTTCAGTAATTTTTGTAAGAGATGGTGTTGTGGTTGCTGGTATTTAACAGAAAATGCTTGTTCCAAGAGCCAACAAAGCATGTCCCTCCAAACCACATAAAACATCACATGCGCTCAAATCTGCATTCAACCCGCCTGTCATTAGGCACACAACTGAGGAGCCTAAATTCTGAACAGTGCCACCCCATGGACTCTGTGAGAGAAACAGACCTTTAGGGTCTGAAACACCATGTGAAGGTGTCTCTTTCATTATACTTTGCTTTGATTAGCCACATTTTTAGGTGCCATAGGCTGAATGTCTGTCCTTAACATATTAATGCATGGTAAATAATTATGTTATTGCACTGAGCTAATCAATTTGTTCTGTTAGTCTCAGTACAGTTCAGTATGAATCTCATTACATGGAGAAGGAAGAAAAACATTTTTGCTAGACACAGAATAATCATAGAAGTACAGTATTTGCAATATTAGCAAGTCAGTATTTACGAAGGAGGCATATTATTCAAAGTAGTAAGTCAAATTAGTGTTTCCCACAGTGAAGTAAATGCTAGTAGAATTACCCAGATATTATGCTTGATTTTTTCCCCATTAAAATAAGTGTGGAAATTTAGTTTACAGACATTCTAAATGTCACCTGGGAATAGCAGTGCTGTGAGTGAGACAGAGGCACTAAGGGCAGGTTAAATACTTGGAGGAAATAGCCAGAGGGAAAAGTCCTATCAAACAAACAAAAAAATCAGAATAAATTAATTCTAAAGTTTTCTTTCAATCTTTAAATTCTTTCCTCTCTTCTCCTAAGATATATTCTTGCTATTAAGTAAGTTCAACAGCTTTGATAATAGCACACTCTGACAGATATTAGTATTCTTTTCTGCTACAACATACAATTAGGCCACTTTTCCCAGAAATGTCTAATGGAATAATTTAGGATTAAAGAGAATCATGAGACCATAGAATATGGAGGGGAGAATGGAACTGTATTTGTGCATAGCATTATTTATTGATTGCAGCCCTCTATTTATAAATTGTGGGGTCTGTACTGTGCTTCCAACCCACTTTCACTTCTCGGTTCCTTTTTTCCCCAACTTTACTCTTTGCTAGCGAATATCCTGTTGAAGGAATGTGTGTTTCCTGTTCATTCATACCAGGCAGGGACTCTCAGTCTTAATTTTCATCTCGAACTGGCTTGAAGTAGGGGAAGACACCAACATGCTTTACTGGACTTAGATTGTCAAGTTCTGCTGTGACCACTGAGCACTTGACTGATTTTTAAAGTTTTGGAAAAAAATCTTCCATTTTTCAACTAGAAACAGGATGATCTAATTCATGTCTTGTTCAGCTATTGCCATTTCTGAGAGGGAAAATGGATGTTTTTCCTGCCTTCTGCTTTTTAGTTGCACTCAGTCCTTTCAATGACATAGTATAAAATACAGTTATGTTGCTTTTATTGCAGGACTGATACAATGTTGGCCTCGAAATTTGCTTGCACACATTGATCAAAACTGAATGTCAGAAAATCATGTGTCAGTCACAGCTAGAGGTGTCTTAGAAAGGTTTTTTAAGCCTTTTAGGTTGATGAGAACTTTACATTTCTCTCTCACAAGTTGACCTGTTACGTGGATGTTTCTGATATCATGGTTGGATTGCTGCAGTGCTGATTGTGTGCTGCGAAAAAGGTTCATCTGTCACCTGCAGTGAAAGCAGATTACAGCAGAGTGTTTGCAGGTGTGGAGCAGGAGAATCTGTTTCTATTCTGCTTTGTGCTATGAACCAAGTACCAAGTTTCTTTTGTTTTGGCATAGTCTCTAACTTCCAGATTTTCTCTGCAAAAACCCAGGGCTTCAAAAGTTTCTCCATCTGTAGAACACAATAAAAGGAGTACTTCTGGTGGATCCACACAATCTTCTTCAAGGGAGCTTTGTGGCTCAGCCCTCAGCCCAGTCTATCTGCAAACACTGCCTGAACACCTGGTGTGAATCTTCCCAAGCCTCCCTTTAACAGGGGCTGAATCACATCTTCTCCTCTACCAAGCTTTTTGCAGGCTTTTGTTTGACTTATCTGCTGTTATCACAGTGATTACTTCTTTTGGTAGGTTTGAGAAATGTTTTTGGAGGATTGTGACAGGAAAAAATCCCCGTGCTCAGTTTATTCAGTTTAAACCAAATAAGGAGAGAGGTGGGTTATTGATTTGTTAAAGCTGCATAATGAACAAGAAATCAACAGGCTATAATTCAGGTCCAATATCAGCAATACAATGGGTCAACTGCTGTTCTGGACAAAATGCTAATAAGCACCTTTGCAAATTGCTTCTATAATGAATCCCCAAAAGCCTAGTGCTCTCTGCCATGGATTGAGAGTTTAACTGCCCTCTCCTGCCCCAGGACCTGTGGATTACCAACACATTGCCCCTATCAGGCAGTGCAGGCTCCAACATCCCTCACTCCTACGTGAGTTGTGCTATTCAAGCAAAGAATAGAGAGTACTCCATCAGTCATGTAGGCAGATTTAATTTAAAATCTGTGATATCTGAGGAAGCTTCCCAATCTGTGGGTTTCTACTACATGATCCTCAAGTCTCTGAGCAGCCTTACTGTGAACCAGTGTTCAGACACCTCAGTATTATTATCGGATAATCTCTTTTCTATAATTACTGGGTAATCATTTTCACAAGTGGTGTTGCCAGTTTAAATCAGAAATTACTAGAAGGACAGCCTTTTATAACCTAAGCTGAAAAATGTGCCTTGTGTTCTTGTTCCACTAAACTTAAAAATGCAGAATGAGATAGTCCTTCCCATAACACAAAATGTACGTTACATTTATTTTGGATTAATAGAACAAAAACAGGTTGGAAAATTCTAATCTAACCAAGATCCTCCATGACCAAAACAAGCTAAGATTTCTGGCAGTGGAAATGGGCATAGCTCTGTTTTCTTATAGAACTGGTTATTTATATCAGCAGAAAACAATTAATCAATTTATTTCAGCCATATCCTAGATAAAGAAATCTAAGGAGTGTTTTATTTCTTAAGTTAAAAACTAAAAAAAAAAGAATTTTTGAGATCATGGGCCAAATCCATCTCTATTTTGAGAGAAATACACTTACAGCTGGACATGTACTAAAAGTAATCATCATTTGTATATTATACCTTAGGTGTAACTTTACAATGAAGTGATGGTACAGCAAGTATGATAGTAATGTAAGATAATGAATATTTCTATAGTTGCATTTTCTGATACAGAGAAGTATGTTTCAATTTATATTTCTTGTACATGCAGTCCTGCATAATTTCTCTGTGCAAACCAGATCCTGATTGCTAACGTGTTAAACAGTTACAACTTGCACTAGTACTGTAACAAATTACACTTGATATAATTTTTTGTTTTTTGAATGTAAAAAAATATTTTCCTCTCCACTAAATTTATATTCATGGTAGAAATCTATGAGATCTTCAGTGGTTCACTGGAGATTGCATTTCACACTGTTAACAAAGTTCAGAAGTGCTATAAAAGATTTTGTCAAACAGTTTAATGACTTCAATCCATTAGGATGCATCTGATGTGTAGTATTTAAAAAGAGTAAAGAATCAGCAAGTGGATGCTGCAAGGTATTGTTTGAGTATCAAGATATATTCCCATATATAAAAATATATATAAGGTATCAAGAAATATTAATGTCTATTTAATTCTTCTCCCCTCTTACCTTATCGTAATTGTTATATACTCGGTGAGACCTGACCTTGCTCTTCCTAGAAACAAGCCAAGTGAGCTAAAACAAACTCATAATTTGCTAGGAGACAAATATTGGGAAGACTCTGTGTTTGAGACAGATCAGAGAGAGACCTTGTGCTAAATTTAGATGAGTTAAGGTTAAACTGTATTGATCAAACATTATAGCTTGAGAGAGTGATTCTGAAAAGCTTTCATATAATTAGTATCATATAAGCTCAGTAGAAACGACTGATAGAAATGAAGGTACCAGAAGTAATACTAACATCCTTTGCAAATGCTATACAGATCTTTGATTTGCCTTTGCCTGACTTTGTCCATCTTTGCAAATGGGTTCTCTAATGAGAAGAAGAATCTTATGGCATCCTTTTTAATTCTAAAATTGTTTTGTAAATATACTTGTAAATAATACTTGGCCACAATGCACTATCTCCTTCCACACCATGTTGCAGAAATAGTCAACAATAATAAGACAGATGTGTAGGATCAGATATGAAAACTGGAGGAAAATTTTAAGATAAAAAATCAAAGAATAATTGCCAAATGTAAGTATAAAAATGTCAATATGGTATTTCTCTTATGCTGTGCTATTAGAGGTCCATAAAACATGACTAAATACATCAGCAGGTGTGGTGTAGGTGTAGTGCAATCATACATTGACATTTTTGCTGAAGCTTATAAAATATTATTTTTCTACTGGCTACCAATTTAGCTATAGACCTGATTAAAAATAATTGAAGGGTCAGTTCTCTATTGAAAAATCCTTTTTTTCCCTGTAATACTTGTGCTTGACAGGAATAGATTGATTCTGAAGATATTCTGGATGGAACACTTCAGGAGTATTATACTTGTTTAGGATTTCTTGTTTTGTCTTATGCTCGTGTTCCTTGTTTTAACAGAAACATTTTCTAAATTAATTTATGTGTGTTTATTATTTGATACTGCATGCAAGTAATAGTCTGAATACTGTTAATTTATTTGGACAGATTTAATGGTTTTCCACAAGCAAAACATCCTTGGTCATTGCTGGCTTTGAAAAGTTTTTCATACTCTGTATTAACATAGATTCACATCACCAACAGAAGACAAGTTCCTGTGTTTCAGTAATTTTGTTAAACTGATACAACATTGGATTATTCCTGATGCTGAATTTTGTGTAATGTAGTTTCTAATTTTTCTTTCTGGAAGCTTTTTGTGGTGGAGTGAGAAGATGACCAGTCTACTATTTTTCTGACAAGAGGCTCATCTTGATTATGTTCTTGAGTTACTTCTTGAGTACTTGCTGCCTTAGTTGAAAGTATTTTTGCTGACATCTCATCCCTCCCATTCAAATTCCCACTGGCTGTTACATGAAAATATATATCACCTGCTGTTTTCTTCTTTTGCAAAGCACCACCAGAAAAGCTTTTCCTCATCATAACTAACTTCTCCTTTAGCCTTCTTTTGTATTTTCTAGTAACTAAAAGTGGTTATATTTGAATGTATGGAAACACCTCTAGAGTTGTTGAAAAGGACCATAAACTGGTACCAAAAATATTTCTTACTGGAAGCACAAACGGCAAACAGCAGTCTCCTTTCATATGTAGTGGTGAAAATGTTAACTAATGGCATTTGCTTCTAAGCAAGTAGGAGTAAAATATAATTTCAAAATGAATTCTTAGAAAAAACAGGAACATAGAAAAAAATTCATCCACATTTGAATATTTATGTATGATCAGAAAAAGGTATCTTCAAAAGGAGTAATACCTGTAAATTCCAAAGAGATTAATGTATAACATGAGTCGCAGAAACACAGAATTATAAGTGTTGGACAGGACCTCTGAAGATCATGTTATCCAACTTCCTTGCCAGACCAAGTACACCTACAGCAGGTTACAAAGGAATGTTCCCAGGCAGGTTTTGAATGTCTCCAGAGATAGAAACTCAGTAACCTCAGCAGCCTGATCCCGGGCTCTGCTACCCTAAATAAAGTTCCTCCTCATGATTAAATTGAACTTCCAGTATTCAAGTTTGTGTCTGTTCTAGAAAAGGTAATCCCATCTGACTCACAATAACGAATTACTGCACTTCTTTCAATTTCTCCTGGGTTGATATATACAAAAGAATGTGATAATTTGAAGAATATGAAAACTAAAAAACTTCAAAATATCCCCAAATAAGAAATTAAAACTTTTGCTACCAACTATTAATCTATGTCTACTTTATGCAGCTCTTGACCTTATATGCTATGTGATAGAAATTGTTTTACAGATATGAATTGAAAGATAAGTTAAAGTAAGTGATCATATGATGTTAGCTGTGGTTGATTATGCAGTACAGCTTATCATGGATCTAGATATAATCCACATAATCAAATGTTCTTTAAAATAAAGAATGATAAATACAAATTAAATGAGAAGGGAATTCTCTGTATTCTTTTAATTCCTATGTTCAGTAACAACAACCTAAAGAATATCTCAGTAAGCTGAGTTACACCTGAATAGCTTAGTTTAATAAACCTTCCACAAAGGTAATTTTGTTCCCTACATGTTGAAGAAGTAAAAAATATCTCTTGGCTTTGAAAGACTGTTATTTCTCAGAAAGTTGTTTCAGAAATGATTGAGAACTATGCTTCACCCTGTAATAACAAAGAGCACTTTGAACAAGAAAATATCTTCTTTTCTTTTACATGAAATGAAAGAAGGCACATAAAGGTGAGAGCTGCAGAAACAGCTTTGTCAAATGGCTATAGAATGCTTCCAGTGTGAATAATGGCTCTCTTGATGGGACTAAGACCCTTTCAGTCATCTTTGCTTTCACAGCAGCCACAACTATGTGATGCAGACACAGTTTAACAACTAATATGAATACTGGTGGCAGCACTGGTACAGAGTGAGACAAATAAAATAATCTGAATTAGTGCTAACTCAATTACTAGTTGTAAAACACAGTGTGCTATCAGGGCTAGAATTACCGGTAACTGACCTTAGAATCAAGTTGCTCATGTGTAAGTTTTCAGTGGTCACTACTAAATTAACATATTTCTGTAGAAGAGGAGCAATGGGATACTGTGATACTGTGGACTGGTACAGAATTTTAAGTAGTCCAGTATGGTGCAAGAGTATAGCTGAACAATCCTGGGTGGGTTGTTCCCTTTTTTTTCCTTTGCTTGAGGGACCACTTTCCTGATGGTTTCTCTGTGGAGTTACAAGTGGCAGCTGTAGTAGTTGTGAATTTACCACATCCATTCACTTAAATTTGGGTGATTTTTAATGCAGAAATAACCTTTATATTTGCAATGTTGTTGGCTACCTGAATGACAGAGAGATGAGAATGGAGTAGGCAATGTACTGCTCCATTCTCTACTAAACGCTGAGAAAAAACTTCTCAGGAAGAGGAACAAGACAGAGAATAAAGTGAAGAAACAAGATGGAAAATGAGAGTCTGTATCACAGAAAACATTGTGTTTTGGTTGAGATGTTCTAGTATCTATATGGTAGTTCTACCTTGCAATCCATATGTAGGTTCTGGCAGAGGAGATTATTCAAGGATGAGACAGCAGTAGATCAGAGATAAGAACAGTAACCCTTCTGTATAATAACTTCCATAAAATCTTTCTCTAGTCAGTCCAGTAGGATCATCTGCAATAACAGCTGGACATAGTACTGAAATTATGTGCTGTGTGATGGTGTGCCAGAAGCAGTTGTGGGAGTGTTGTTGGCAGTGTCTTGGTAGTATACCTGTTTGATAAAAATAGAATGAAGTGTAAAAAGAGAATTATAGTTATGGGCTGGTATAGCTGTCCTGTTAATACCAGAATAATGAACGAAGGTAAAACAAAAAGAGAACTCTTTTCAATAACAGCATGTACAAATGTACCCAGACACTGGGTCTATTACTGAGTTAAACAATACAAGGGGCTGGATTTGATAAAGGCATGGATCAGAGGGACAGCAGATTCAACACAGCCAAGCAGTCAATGCTGTGTCTTCTGGAGTGAGTCAGTTGGTACTCTTTGGCCCAAGTGCCACTGCAGTGTGGGCCTGAATTATATTATCAGACAGAAGCAAAACACAAGGGAACATTTGTGAGTGTGCACATCCTTTTTAGTGCAAAGTCTGGTTTATATTTTCCCTGTGCCATCTAGCAACAGTTGTGGTCTTGATTACTGCAGATCAGCCATTATTTCTAGTGGCTGTGCTCCTGGACCAGCTAGTAGTCTCCCAAATCCTGCTCAATTTTATCATGATTGCTAACAGATCTACTGGACACAGATGTTTTCACAGCCATGGAATGGAAGACATAATTTATTCTGAAACAATATATAGAGATTAGAGTTATAAATAGTGGCCTGCTGCTTGGTGCCTAAGCCTTCCTACAAAACTTGGCAGTCTGTGCATGCAGAGATGACCAATGGGGGATTAATTTCCTTACTTGGCATGTATTCACTGTGACTCTACCCTCACACTTAGAACCACCTTTCTAAGAGAAGTTTGGGCTTGTGAAAGGTAGTTGAAAGGCAAAGGAATAAAAAGCTTCATTATGTTTAAGGATGACCCTGGATTAAAATCTCCGTTCAAAATATCTTTGAATATGCAGACTGAAAAGATGCATTCGAGGAGGATTTGAGAGATTACCTTATTCTTTGTAATATTGCTTTATAAAACTCATCACAAATATTGTAACTCACCTGTTTTTGTGGAATAATTGGTACCTTATTTAAAAAATTATCCTTGTTGAATGATTAATAATTCTATTTAATTAAAAAAATAAGATACAAAAAATGAAGCATTCCCTTCTTCAGCAGTCATTTCTTCCATCTGGGCTTTCATAGGCATTATTAAGTGTTTACTGTTTTAAAAAACTGACAGTTCAAATCTAGCACAAACTCAAGTGGCACTAACAAGCAAATTGTTTCCATTTCTGAAACCTGTTGTACTAATTGCTACTACCTCTAGAGACATTCTCTAGGCAAGAGCAGTAATGATAATTTGGTAACTTTCTTTTAATTAGAGTTCGTTTACAACAGCTTGCAGATACTTCTGCCTTCGGGGCCGAGGAGAGGTTTATGGACTGCAGTAATAGCTTCTCACTTTTAATTTTTCAAAAGAGGTTGCTTTAGCAGTGAGCAAACAGCCCTCTGTTGTCCAAATATTATTTCCTAACATTAATATCTATTTTTTTCAATCCTGATCCTATATGAGGCTTTCAAAAATGCACAAGACAAAACCCTTGTCAAAATTTACAGACTATTTATTAAAGTTAATATTAGAAAATCAGCAGGGATAGCTTTATTTGTTTCAGGAGAAGGGTGCTTGATGACAACTTTATTATACACTGCCTAGACTGGAGCATCAAGCAGTCATATTTGGGGAGCAATTCCAAGATGTAAAAGGCAATGTAGAGCATCAATGGTAGCATCAGTAAGCAGTTAACCAGTTCTTTTATTGTCCTTTTCTGCTTTGTTTTAGAACTCAAGCATCTGTAAAAGTCTGGACTTCTTAAGGACCATAGAATAGGTTAGTTTAAAAAAACTTTGGTTCATTGACAAATGATCTTAACCTTGTTGAAAAGAGGAAAATTCTGATTCTAAGTGTTCATAAAGAAAATATGAGCTTGAAATTCGCCTATAAAGTAATACCTAAGTCATTTTCAAACTAAATAGACAATGATTGCATATTGCAATTATAGAATATATCATATGCTTGTT
>VZTY01016381.1:0-12594 GCA_013400935.1 Turnix velox | reverse complement strand
ATTTTCAAACTAAATAGACAATGATTGCATATTGCAATTATAGAATATATCATATGCTTGTTTTTTTTTTTCTTTTTTGAAATTTGGGTATGAACCATCTTGCCCTTTTAAAGGAGTCTTTATTGACACAGAGGATTGTAGTAATCAGTAACCCATCCTTGCTGCAGTGTTGAATGATTATCAAAATCAAATACAAATAAATGTGTCAGGCCTTTATTTGCGAGGGCTAGGACCCTGGTCTCCTTTTTTCTATACCTGTACAATAATATAACAAATGAGAAGTATTTTGTAAATAGTAGAAGTTAATAGGAAAGAGTGAAAATAAAGAAAAATAAACACAGTAGTATAAAACCTATAAATTCTGTTTTATCAAAAATGTTGCAGTGTGAATTTTGACACTGATTTATAAGAACTAGACCACATATTGACAGTCTGCGGTACAAGAATTCTTAATAAAAGCAGTGTGGAGTGAAATCTTAGTAAACAACTGAAAAAGAAGTGTGAGTGGTTCACAAATGGGTGAAATATTTTAAGGATCGATTTAGTGTGTAAATATAATTTACTTATTTCTTCTTTTCTCCTAATGCATATAAAGCAGAGACGACTTTCCAGTCTTCTGTGTTTACTTGTGTTGTATGCCTAAATAAACAAACACCATGGGTTCTCAGTTCAGTAGACATTCTGCAGGAATATTTTGGGCATCCCAGTGTTTCTTGCTGGCAGTACTGATTATTTCTTGAAATCAGAGCAAGTATTGCAGGGATGCCTACCTCTTGCAGAATGCTATGTAAAACAAGTCCCAGAAAAATAATCCTCTCAAGGAAAGTGCATAAAAACTAGCACCTCACATTTTCATGTTTGAACTGCAATATTTCTTAGATTTTTTTGTCTTTATCATGTGCCTTTTAATTTAGAACTTCAAGGACATAGGGTCTGGAATGGCAACAGAAGAACTCAATGCAATGAAATCTATAAATCTATTTCATTCACTTAGGACTTCGAGGTAATTGCAGTCAACCTTGGAGCTTTTCAGTCACATAATATTGAGCAATTCAGAAAGAAAACTCTTATTGAATATTTTAATTCTAGAGAGGACTGTTTCCAACTTCTCTATTTTAACTAAAATGAGAGAGTTGTAATGTAGAATTTTTGAAAAAAATTCACAGAGAAATTTCTGCTGCCATAAACTTACTAGAAACAGGTGTATTGTTTTAAACTTTTTGCTGACTGTTGTGATGGAGTTAACTTTTTTGCAAGCAGCTCATAAAGTGCTATGATTTGGATTTGGGATGAGGGGGATACTGCTAGCACACTGATGATTTTGGTTCTTGATCCTTAGTCAAGGACTTTTCTGCTCCTCACATCACCCTGCCAGTGACCAGGCTGGGAGCACTCAGAAAGTTGAGAGCTGACACTGCTGGAACAGCTGACCCTAACTGACCAAAGGGATATCCAATTACCATGTGATGTCATGCTTAGTACATAAAGCTGACGGAAAAAGAAGGAGGCAAGGAGTGTTTGGGATTTGTTTGCCCAAGTAACTGTTGCATGTGATAGCACCATGGTATCCCAGAGATGGCTGATCACCTGCTTCCTGATGGGAAACAGTAAGCAAATTCCTTGTCTTGTTTTACTTGCATGAACATCTTTTGCTTTAGCTATTAAACTGTATGTATTTCTACCCATGAGTTTTTTCTCTCTTTTGCTTTTATTATTCTCTTCCCCATCCCACCATGAGAAGGGGTGAATGAGTGGCTACATGGTGCTCCATGTAGGATTATACCAAGACTATTTATCTTTTTTTTTCAACTGCACTCTCTCATTTTCCTTTCTCATTCTTGAATAAGATGTCTAAAAATAGTCTCTTACTCACAGCAACTCCAGTGACTTCCTGGTAACTCATGTAATTTCTGTGGGAGGATAGCACAGAATAACTCAGTTTTCTACTTTACTTCTCTTGTAATTCAGTACCTCAGAGAATTACTCAATTGCTCTTCCTGTTGAGTGAAAGTCCTGAAATGGACTTTGTGTTGCAGTCAAAATTATTCTTGGTAAAAACAGCAGTCTTCAAATTTAACACAGTGGGATCAGCAGCACCTCATTTTCAGAAATGGTTAGATATAGTAATATCAAAAAGTGCTGATGTATGTACAACAGAAAGAAGAACTCCATCTGACTTGAAACTGAATTCTGGAAATAAAACTACTGGATATCTGTTGCTCATGACTGTATGATGTTTTCTGCTTATTTCCTCCCAGTTTCTGCTTTTTTTTTCTACACAATAGTGTATCTTCTGTTTATTCATTCTTTATTGGAAGTAATCATCATGGGTTTACAAAGGGGAAATCATGACTGACCAACATGATAGCCTTCTGCCATGAGGTGTCTGGTGTGGTGAATGAGGGGAGGGCAGTGGATATTGTTTATCTCTGCTTTAGCAAGCCTTTATAAACTGACTCCAGGACCATCCTTGTTGACAGCCTGATGAAGTATTGTCTGGAAATATGGATGGTGTGGTAACTGAAAGCTTATTTCCAGTCATCAGTGGTATACCCCAGAGACTGATACTCGGGCAAGTGCTATTTGACATCAACATTAATAGCTGATTTTGTGATCTTTGATATTATTGTGATGTCATCAATGAAAAAAACCAGTTATCTAAATTAAGAATGTGTTCAAATAATTTTCTTTTCATGCTGGGGATTTTATGCTTGTTCTATAAGCAGATACTTTCAATGTAAGACAAAACAATAGTTTGAAAATTAAATTATATAACCAATTATGCTTATTTTAACTTTCCATAATATTTATCAACATTTCAGAGTTATGCAGTCCAAAAGAAGTAAAAAATTCTGTCAGGATAATCACTGCAATTTTAAATTCAGCAACTTTGTTGACCTTATTGCACATACACATTTTTGGATGATGTGGAATTGCAAATTCATGTTCTATCAGTATGCACACATGTATTTGTCAATAACAAAACCCAGTGTTTGCACTCAGCACTATAATGTGCAATTCCAGGAAGAGAAGCAAGAGACACACAAATTGAGATGGTTTTTGTCTTGTAGCTTTTACAGACTCATTCTTTATTTCTCTCAGTTGTTCCATACAGATTATTTATGTCTTCTTAATGCTATACAGTCATCTTCTGGACTATATATATGTATTGATGCACTCAAGAAATTAGAGAGGAGAATTAGAAAGTCAGTATGGTAGATGAAAAACAGTGTAGATTAGAATCAATTTCAGATTTGGATATATAAATGTAAGTACTGACGTGGGCAGGGGATGTGTAAAGTCTTATTAAAGTCAATATAAAACTTTTTCATACAGCTCATGGACCTTGCAATTTCTGTCCAATCCCTAAGTTTTACTGAATGCTTATCTAGATGCTAATTTCCTATAATGGGAATTTAGACAGCAAAGCTACTTAGAGGTAGAGTGTTACCTGTACATATCTTGATCATGAGCTGAGTCCCATTCATGGAGATCATATCTCAGAAGCTTTAACTTAATATTAGGAAAAATGAAAATAAAATTGGGATTCAAGTGCAGTGTTAATGATTCTTTTCCCAGAGACAGAATCATTAATAAGCCAATTGCTTTATATTCGATAATCTCAGCACAACAGAAATCTACTTTGATATTTATAGGTAAGTCATGCTAATATTCATGACTAGGAATATTAGCCATATCTCTCATTTTTTTGGTATACAGAATTAGGGTTTCCTTCATTACTGCTTTATTGATGCCTCTGTGAGGCCTCATCTTGGTGATGTCTTGTCATAGCTTGCTTGTTTGTCCTACTCCTTATTCCTCTCTATTCCTCTTTATTCCTTTTCTCATTAGAGTCCGTATTTATTTATTTCAGTCTAGACCATTATCTTTGGTTTTCCACTGTAGGTTTTGTCCATACAGGGGTTAGAGTATTAATACCTTCAGCACATTTGGTCTGTCTATGTTGTCTTTTTACTTTATTCCTTAGTCCTGTCTCAGGATACACTCCTTTGGTATCAATTTTTACTTCAAATTTTACTTGTATCAGAATCACCCACATTCCTGACCACTATTCTGTGTTTGCTTTTGTTCATCTCCAGAATATTTAATTTGAATTTCTGTCCAGGAAGATTACCATGTGTTATCCCTCTTTTTTTTTTCCTGTTTTTTAGCACAGGTTTCTGCAAAACAAATGTGTAAAACTGTCAGTTTAAAATCTTCTGTTGTTCATTTGGAATTGTGTACTGTGGGTGGCATTTGGGGGCTGCTTTGTTGCTGCCTAAAAATAGTGCCTTTTATAAAGGGGAACAGTGCTACATGACAATGCATTGAAAGATTCAAATGCAGATTGGATACCTGTATTTTTATCATGAAACTTCTATATGATAGCATTAGTCAAACTGTCTTGCTGAGGCGATCTTATTTCGTTTACTTCAAAAGTGAAACTGCAATTCCTTGCCCCCAGTGAGGCTTCTGTGTTTGAAAAAGTAACGTGTTAATAAATTTGCAGTGAAACGTGGCCAAGTTTTCAAAGTTTGTCCAAATTTTTTGCTGCTGTTTCCACTTGCAACAAAGTACTGAAATTTCTTGCCACCTAGCTCCTTCAGACTAAGAGTGCAGATCATTAAGTTATATAATTAAGGGCTAATGCCAGTAGAACCAGGGGAACTGTGGCAGGTAGAAGGACCCCAAAAAACTAATCATTGATAGTGGAGTACCCCAACTTGGCTTTCCCAGCAACGAGAGAAATCAGCCCAAGTGATGGCCTTCTCTTAATGCCTTGCAAACTACATACAGTTGGTGCCTACAGGGTATGGAAATTATTATGGGGTGTATGGGCAACACAGAATATTGAATGGCCTGGGTCAGAAAGGACATCAAAGATCATCTGGTTCCAATCCACAAGCCATGGGTAGGACAGCTCCTACTAGCCCAGGCTGCTCGAAGCCCCGTCCAGCCTGGTCTTGAATACCTCCAGGAATGGGGCATACACAACTTCAACACAATTTTGGATTGTGTAAAATTATTTGCCATGTGTTTTAAAGTAAATATTTGGGCAGTTTCTTAAAGGGGATTTTTCGGTTGTGTGACACTCATCATGGGATATTTAATTTATCTCTTCTTAGTGGTGCCCACTGATTGGACAAGGGGCAATGCATACAGACTAGAAACTGGGAAATTCCTTATCAACATGTGGAAAAAATTCTTTACTTGAAGAATGACAGAGCACAGTATCAAGCTGCCCAGAGAGATATTCAAAACCCATCCAGATGTATTCCTGTCTAACCTGCTCTGCATGATCTTGCTTTAGTAGGTGGGTGAGACACTAACAAATTAGTGTGTGTCAGCCAAGTGCACTTGCAATCCACAGCCCTGGGAAAGTAAAAAGATTCACAGTTCCCATTGCATGTACTTTAAACAAATGTATTTAATTGACATTGTGCATTTTTAGTTTATGAATTTGTGGTTTTTTATCAGTCTTTGCAGTTACTTAAAGTTTTTGAGTCTGTCAGACACAATTCTGGTGATGAGGCCAAACAGGAGAGATTCCATGAACTACAACAAAGATGAAAGGAAGCAGACACATAGAAAACATTTCTTTTCTTATGTTTTTTTTTAAAGTGTAAGTCACTTCTTAATAGCCTATAGTAGATTTATATCTGTTAAATGTCTAGAGGTTTATTGTTGTCTTGTATAAAATGTAAGTACGGTTTGGAGCATTTCTTCTTAGCTTGAGCTCATAGGGCCTGGAGGTCATGTTACCAGTGTGTTTTTAAGCTGCACACAATTACCCTCAGCCCTGTAAAGCACTGCACAGCAGGAGAGTATTTATGACCTGTCACAATGGAAGCCACTGTCTTATGAATCTCAACAGGAGTCCAAGTATAATGGAGAGAGTACGAAGGTACAATGGAGGGATAACATATTTAAACATCGCATTACTATGCCTTTGAACATAACTTTTTCCAATCCATATTTTCCACTCAGAAGTTAACCTGCATGTGTCCTCAGCAGGCTGTTGAAGTAGAAATTCTATTTATCTAGTACCTATTATTTTCTTAGCAAAATTATCATCCTACATCCCATTATTTGAGGGATTATTAACCTTAGTGATTGAGATCTAAGAGCACTTCACAAGGTTTTGCACACTAAGTCCTCATATTGTCCAGAAATTTGGTTAATTCTTATTTCTTTTAAGAACAACCTATCAAGTCATTATATGCTGACTGCAAAATAAGCCTTCATGCAACAAAATTTGTTCAGGTAACACATATAATATAATGCATAAATATTCACATCATGTAGAAATAAGAAAGCCATTAAAGAGGCAGCATATCAGAAAGAGACATTTTACTTGATAACATAGCACTTTCACAGAATCACAAACAAGTGTCAGAATGATAAATACAGAATTTTAGTGTCATTTAATGATTTTCTGAAAATACTCTTCCACCAAAAATATTGCTTTCATTTCTCCAATAAATAATGTGAAAGAGATTCTTTAGTAAGCAATGTGAAGTAGATTAAAAAATATAAAAATTAAGTGAAATATAGTAAAATATGTTATCAGTTTCTTTTTTATATTATCTTGCTAATGTCTCTTTCTTTCTATTTACAGCCTTACAGATTTTCAAAAGTGATTTCTTGGGTCTAATTTTTAGGTGCTTTATATGAAAAACTTTTGTCAAGCTTTTATTTCCCTCTTTATTTTTTCCCCCACAGGAATCTAATGAACATCCACCCTTTGAAAAAATGTAATTTTAAAATTGAAACCCCAAAACTATTGCATCCTTTTAAAGTGTCAGAATTTGAAACTTTTTTTTTGTATTAGTCCTGATATCACAGCAAATTTTTGTGAGTACTTCTTTATGCACTCGTCTCAAATCCATCATGAACATGACTGGTATCTTGATTTTATCATCAGAATGTATCACATATTGATAGTTTATCCAAGCTGTCAATGTTTCATAGCAAATCAAGTAAATATCCTAAAATGCTAAACACTCTCTTTAGTTTATGAGTTCACAGAATATCTTTTAATGACTTTGTCTCACCAGACTAACAAATTTGGACCAATGTCATCTTTCACTTGATTAATTACATACATAAAGCAGCTGATCATAGAAATTTTCCACCTTTTCCCTTTAGTGTTTCTATTTGTTCTCAATTAATCATAGTCACTCAGTGGCTACATATGATGAAGTCAGCAAAACAAACATTAGCAGAATGTTAAATACTGAGCAAACTAAATAGAATTTATTTAGCCAGTATATGGAAGAAAGATGGCACAGACATTACCATTTCTGAAATTATTTTATTACTTTGTTAACTTTGGAGAGATACCTTTTCTCCTTTAAACAGTAGTTACATTGAATGTATCTAATGCTTAATGATGTTGATCCTTTCCTCTTATCACTACCTGATTAATACTCTTTTATCATCTTATTCTTAATTACATGTTACTTAATTTAGCAATGTTGAATGTGATGCTTATTTTCCCCCAGAAAGGTACTAGGCTTAAAAACTGCACTGCATGCTTAGTCAAAAAACCCAGAATTTGTTTTGGAACTGAAAAAATGGTTAAATATAGTTTTCCAGATCAGTCTGGTTCACTGTAAGTACCATTCTGTGATTCTTAGGGGCACTGCAGATCAGAGAAATCAAGAGTAAGAAGGAAAATGACAGAAGAAAACATAGGCTTTGAAGCTGTTTTGCAGCATTGCAGCAGCATGGCTAAGCTGTGATGCACCCTGTGGAGAGGCCTCAGACACCTTATTTCTGTCTGCAGATCTTGCCTCTCCATGAGTAGTATAATTTCTTATCCCATGCTCCCAGTGTCTGCTCAGAGACTCTTAGTGTACCTGATGGTTCTTAACGTTTCTATGCAGCTCTGGTTTCCTGAATGCCTGACAAGAGATATGCTTCACTAGAGAAGTAAGCTGCTACCTAGACACGAATGAGGTAAAAGTAATCCAGAAAAGATGTGAACTATGAGAAGATATTTTCCTTTAAAACATTCTCCTGGTTGGCAACACCTGCTTTCAAGTGTTTCAATCAACTAACTGGGTTCTATGACTTTGTAAATCTGTAAGATCTGATAGTCAAGCTGACTGAAATGCTCATTTAACTAGTCCAACTCCTAGTGGCCACACATGACCTGCTGGGCCACAGCTCACTTTTGCAGACCAGGTGTAACTGTTGGTAATTCAACCCCTTAAGATTTTAGCTTAAAAAGTGAAATATGTTATTTCCTAAATGGGAAAAATCAGCATTCTAGACACACATTAAGTGTACATATCCATTCGTATCTTTGAAATTCTAAGAGGAATTTCCAACACTTGATCCATGACTACCATGAGCTACCCAACTACCCAGATACTGCCTTTATGTGATTTAACTATCTATCTGCTTCTGAAAGTCTCCTATAAGTCTTCTACAGACCTATTTGTATTGTCCTTCCTTTCTCTGTGATTATGACATGTTTTGCTACATTCTGTAAAGATGGTAACCAGGGGTAGAATTTCTCAATATGAAGGTGTAGATGACTGCAGGTAAGCTGACCTTAACAAATATAAACCCTGCCTTTATAACCTGTCCTATTATCAGAATACATTGCAAAAATGGGGCAGCTCCTGCACACATATTTATGAAAGAAAATTAAATATTGCAAGTTTGATTTAGCTTGTTAGCTTGATGTTTTTTATTTGTTTTCTCGATGAAAAACCCAACAAGCCTACATCATGGATATCAGGGTAAGGAGCTGAAGTCTGCACTAGGGAAACAAAACCTGGTGGGTGGAAAAACATGCTTGGGGGATCATTGAGCATTAGGAACTCTGGATTAGAGGATCAAAAATTGCTAGTATTTACTGAAAAAAAAGCATACTTTTTCTTCAACAAAAGTTAAATACATCCGAGAATAAAAGGATGAGAAGACATCTTTCTTTGTATCGGGCTGGTACAGAGCAGTTCAGCTTTCCTATTCATTCTTTCTTGCAGTGCAAGACAGAACTCAACCTAATTGCGTGGCAGTAAAATTAAAAGGCAGAAAAGCAAAATGAAAGGATTAAAAGCTAATAATTCTACACTTAATATTCAGCCAAATGATGAAAATAATAGTTAAGGACCCATGGAGGGTCAAGAGATTAGAAGGAGTAAAAAGAAATTAGATATTTTTATGAATCTTTGTCATGAATACATGAAGCAGGTGAACCCCATGGCTTATGTGAGAAGATGAGCTACTCACTGCACAGATTTCAGGAGGGAGTTTTAACACTATGGGAATTTGTTGCTTATCTTGATTATTTGGCTAAGCTAGGAGCATTGTTGCTTCAAGATGGCATGTCAGTTTTCCATACAAGTTTTGCACTGACATAGTGCAGTGAGAATGAACAGTGGTTCATTCTTAGATATAGGTAGGCAAAATATAAATTGTGGTGTATTTTCAGTCATTGAAACAGAATGACATATATAGTACGGATCTCTGAATTATGATCTATGAATCTCTGACTTAAACCAAAACCTAATAATTTGCCATTTGAATTAAACCTTCCTAGTGTTAATTGCTGATATTTGAATTAATTAATTACTTTAAGGGATTTTAATAACTGAGCTTTTAAACCAGCATAAAATTACTAGATACGCATTTCATTTACAAATGAGTGACCCTGCCTTCCAAATTTTTTTCCTGGAGTTAGGATTTTTTTTCCTTTCAATAACTTCCTTTCTTTTCAATTTTTACCTTTTATATTTTTAAAGCAAATAGTACTGAAATCTGTCAAACCCTTTATATGCTTTTTATAGCACCATGTACAAGGTATGTATTTCTGCAATATATTTGCTTTTGAAAATTACAGTGTTTGTGCAAACACTGATAAATATTTTGAAAGCTATTTCTAACTGTTACTCTTTCTTCCTGGCTGAATGGGAACAGATAACACTAGCATGAAAACTAAAGCTCTCAAATCAACTTTGTAGCACAGATTTGTACATGCTTTTAAAATTTAGTTTCCCATAATGGGTACTGAAGCTTAAAGTATTAATGTGATTTTAATATTGCATACAAGAAGACAGAAGGTCGAGACTTTCTTATATCTTAATATAATTCCTATGAAGAAAGAAAAAGTTATGTATTATCAAGACTTTATTTAGCTAGTGCCATGTCAATGAAATATAACAAATCTGAATGCAGTGACATGAAGAATTTTGAGTTACTCTTTCATTATTCACTTCAATCTCATAAACCGCAGTGGCATGCAAGGCATGAAATACATTGTCAGAAATACATAGTTCAGAATACACTACTGTTAAATATTTTATCCAACTGGCAATGGTGCTGCAAAATACTGAATGTTAAATTGAACCCAGTTCTTGGAAAAAATTACATTGCACTGTGCTTTCCAGCTCTGTTTCTACAGATAAGTTTTCTGTCAGTGGTTTCTTTTTAAGGAAAGGGAAGCAAGACTCTCTGTCTTTCCCCCTCTGCTGTGGGTTTTGTTTTTTTTTTTGTGAGCATACAGAAGAAAGTCTTTACCACCACAGACTTAGGTTGCTGAAGTCCCTACAACATGAAAGGTAACTTTTCACTCTGACTACCAGTGTGCGAACTTGATCTCTAGTTAACAATTGTTTTTGTATGGTATAAAGTTAGAATATTTTCTTAGATTGAAAGGAAATTCCGAGTTACAAAATGTGTTATGTAGACCATGCAAGGGAGAGATTACATTCCATAACTAGTAGCTCGGGAGTTTTTTCTTGCTTTTATTAAAGCAAAAGTACTCTGTTCTGCATCAGTTTCTTAGTATGTACATTCACTGTTTGTTTTATCTTGGTTTGCCTATAGAACTTGAGACCTTTCATGAAGTTCTTGGCCTTCTTTAACTCCTACCATATCCTGTACCACTGACACCTGTGTGCATTATATTCACCAACACATTTTAGAAAAATGTTCAAAAGCCTGAAGTCTACATTGCATCCAGTACAGACAAAGGACAAGAGTACTCACTGTTTACACAAGCAAATAGCCAGATTCCTATAAATCTGTAGTCAAGATTTTTATAGGCTGTGTGCAAAGGGACTTTTATGAAGAAGCTTAAGGGATAGTACTGAGATAACTTCATATAAATTTAAGAACTTTTCCCAATTGTGAGAGATAATGTGGGAGAAAGGAAAATATGGCAGCTCAGAACTGAAGGATACTACCATGAGTGTTATTTTATAATTTTGTATAATCTTGCAATATGAATGTATATGATGATTCAACTTGTATATGCAAAAGACTCCCTAACTTGTTTAACCACTCACACCACCTGAAGTGTTGCCACTTAGTGACTACGGGTTGGGAAAACCAAAGAAATTTTGTTCAATTGGGTCACATGTAAAGTGTGTGTGATTACTGGATAGATAAATGTTGGCAACTTGTAATGTCTGGGGCTTTTTGCCTGGCAAGTTGATGCCTCCATAAAGAAGCCTGCAGAAAGAACTCTTGTTTAACACCCCTTGAGTGGTGACTGCCACCCTGTCAAAGAGTTTTCTTGATGAGATGTACCCTGCTCCAAGGACCCAAATGCCTCAATTCTTCATGTAATAAAAACACAGTATAAAGGAACATGTAGTGAGAGATCTTTTTATATCTTTGAACATAAAGGCTAGTTTCTCAAAACCGGTTTGACTATTCTCATTTACGTGTTTTTGCTTTCTAAATGCCAACTACAGTGTAATTTACAATGGTTTTGAGTGAATGACCTTATTTTTCTTGGTGGCAGATGTACTTTGAGCTGGGCAATGATTCTCTAGACGGTGTATTGTTCTACCTGCATTACTCTACTAACAAATCATGTGTTGCTGTTTCTGGTCTCAGGATCTCTGTATTAGTACTGAATAAGTGAAAGACCTTTTTGAGGATTTGGGGGACAATTTAATTCAAAATTATTGAAAGTCTTTTTGCTTGTACAATATTTCTGCCAGGTCAGAGATGTACAAGAGTGATTATAGGAAGCTGACATTTCTATTGTTTGTACAGGGATGAAAACCTGTTTTAAACATATAGCATTCCTGCCCCTGTAGTGTACATGCATCTATTGCCTATGTAGGCATGTTAGGTGAATGGGGCAAGAATTTCATTTCATTACATTAGAAGCAATGAATTGCTACCTTGTCATTGCAATTTTTCACATGTTTTCAAGTTTCTCTGTTCTTGGTATACTAGTTAACTCAACTCTTCAGACTACTGCCACAGGTCTTAAAAGACAGCAACAAACGTCAGCTGAGATTCACACTTGAGGAAAATATAAAAGGTAAGAGTTAATAACCACAGATGAGCCATTCAGATTTGTCTTAAAATCATTGGGGTTTACATATTTTGAAGCACAATGAGACAATGATAGGATTTTGCATTTACCTCCTTTGTGGTCTACCTTGTTTGTAGTCACTAGGGAATTGTCCAGAAAAAATACTCTGGAGGAGAGCATAACTTAATTTTTGAACCATTTTTGAACATTTCCAATACCTATTTTGCTTTTCCTAGCTAGTGAGCTGTTACGAGATAGCTAAATGACTCACTGCAGCAGTGTACACGGTGCACCCAAGTACTACT
>VZTY01016379.1:19621-31245 GCA_013400935.1 Turnix velox | reverse complement strand
TTCTATGATTCTATAATTCAGCTGAGCTGCCTTTAGGTCCTTTTTAGACTTCGCCTTGGTGACTAGAGACAAACTGTCTGCAGAGCAGAGGCTGGCAGAGGATTGAGCAAGTGCTAAATCCAGCCTCAAAGGGTTGTGAATCAGAGATAAGCACTGAAGGTCAGATTGCCCCCAGATGTAAATGAGTGTGGCTGGATGAATTTTTCCATTTAGACATATCAACTTACACCAGCTGAAACACTGACATGCAGCAGATTAAAAAGAAAGCAATGGTATATTGTCTGTAAAAGATGCTCCCAGTGTACACACCTTTATAATTGCTATTAGTATTAAAAACATTTTGCTTTGAAATTACAAGCCCTGATCTTATTTCTTTACATGTTCTTGCATATTGCACTGAATGATTTTTGCTTTGAGATTGGATTAAGTGTTTTCATATTTGGCTTTAGAGTCTATATTTAGGCACTAAAACAAATGACCTGATTTTTGGGGATGTGGTGTTTCTCATCTGAGTGTGTAAAAGCTTGTAGGTCCTCAGTGTTTCTGAGATGAGCCAGTTATTTAGGGGCCAAATTTTGGAACTATAAGCCTCACTTTAAGCTGCCAAGTAGAGAATTTTGTCTCAGTCCATGTTGCTCTGTTCATCTGAAATTATTCAGGCTATAGGCAGCTTCTGGCAAAGTTTTTTTGTCTGCAAATCCCTCTGAGTTAGTAATTATCTAAGGTGGGCATGTAAAGCAATAGTTTTACTTCATTATCTTCCTTCTTCTACAGGAAATAAGAATAATTTTCTTTAGACCTGTAAAGTAACTGTGAGGCAGCAAGACTGGATGGATTTTCTGTGTTGTGCAGACATGATTTGACTGAAATAATGTGCTTTGCAAAAGATCTTTCTCTAAAATTCTTAGAATTTTTCAAAAAATTATGAGCTTCACTTATGTTTTTTATTTTTTTTTTATTTCAGGTTGGCATCATGTACCAGTTTTTCTAATCAAGCAGAAAGGTATGGTAGCAAAGGATACTTTGGCCAAAATGAAATAATTAATCCAAAGAATCACTCTCCCTGGCTCTGAAATCAACTAAATTTAACTTAAAAAAAAAAAAAAATTAAGGCTTGTGAGTAAGAGGAGAAAAAAAACATAGTTCCCACTTGTTTCCAATACCTTGAGTGTTCTGAAAGTGAAGAGGAACTCATATTCATATGTATGAACTTGAAAAACTTGGATTCAGACATCATTTAAACATCATCCAGACATCAACCTTCTGGTTTCCACAGTATCAGCACAGCTTTTTCCAGCTTGTTCTGTGTTCAGTATTTTGTCTTGCTGAGCTATCTCCATCCATTCAGTGAAGTGAATCATCCTTAGCCATGGAGAACCCCTGGTAGTGATGTGCCATTATGCAAATCAGCTGCTGAATAGGATTGAAAAAAAATTAAAAAGCCATTAAAAAAAAAGTTGGGATGTGCAGTTTATGAGTAAATAGATAATACTTTAGCTTTTTAAATGAAATCATTCATTTTATGAATGATCAGGAAGCACTTCATCTAAGAGGCAAGTGAATACTATGTGTGTTTGTCTGTTGTACATGTTTTGTGATAAAGCCAAGGATTTTATCCTGAAATCACAAGGAGAGAGCAGGATTCTATTTTATACTCAAAATTTTGTGGAGAATCAGGAAAAAAAGCAATCCTTTATGGAGACTTAAATCCTTTATGTGTAGCTAAATTTTCATTTAAATTGCTCTTAGGTCATAAAATCAACATGGTGAATTGTTTTTTGAAATCAGGACAATTCTTTTGACGGTCTCACTCAGAACTGAGCACTTCTGTAATTAAAAAGAATATGCATGTGCTTCATCTACACTGCAATTTCTTTTTTCTTTTCCCTTTGTTTCAGCATGATGATCCCTGGAAATGCTGCAGGGGTGGCCAAGCAGTTCCTACGTTGTGTGTTCCACCAGCTGGCTCCCAATGGCATTTTCCCCCAGCTCTTTCAGAGCAATATTAAAGGTAACCTGGGGTACCTGAGTGCATTTCTAACCCTTTCACTTACCTGCCCCATGGACAGCCTGGGCAAAAATCTCTAAATTTGAATTTTAGATGGAAGTTTTCTACGCACCTTGGCCACATCCTTGATGGACTTCAGTGAGCTGAGCTCCATTGCTGCTCTGAGCCAGCTCTTAGAGGTATGTTGGTAATTGGCTGTGTTAATTATGCTGGTTTTATTAGTGCTGTTGGGCATACTGGATCATTTCTCCTTGTTCCGTGCAGACTTCCATCACCAAAAGCAATGTGAATTTTGGTTTTGTCCCCCTTGGAGGTAGGATTAGGCTGCCCTCACCCTCTGGCTTTTGCTTTCCTTTGTGTTTGATGGCTGTTTCTCTAAGTAGTCCAGAGATGTTATTGCCTGCCTTTCTGTGCATTTGGCTTGTTTAATAGAATCATAGAATAGTTCAGGTTGGAAGGGACCTTAAAGATCATCATGTTCCAACTCCCCTGCCATAGGCAGGACACCTCCCACTAGATCAGGCTGCTCAGTGCCTTGTCCAGCCTGGCCTTGAACACCTCCAGAGAGGGGGCATCCACAACCTCTCTGGGCAACCTCTTCCAGTGTTTCACTATCCTCACCATAAAGAACTTCTTTCTTATATCTAGCCTGATATTTCTGCCATAACTTTTATCCACTAGTCACTTGCTCTTCCAAAAACATGGTGGTTGCTTCATCCAGAGATTATGAAGCATCACTTTAAACCTACTTATGTCTTTCCAGTCCTGACCTTAGTGCACAAGCCAAAAAAGCATACCTGGTCTACTGAACATTGTTGAACACCTTGTTTAAAACTGTCCAGAGGAAAATGTGGGCAGTCTGCTACTTTGAGTTCCTCTTTTTTTTTTTTTTTTTTACTGCCACATCAAGCTAAGCAGGTTATGAGATAGGGCCCTGCTTTCTAACAATTTGGCTCAAAAACTTTTGGTTAATACTCCGGGAACTGAACTAGACCTAACTGTCACAGACACAGTTCAAACTCCCTGCACAGTATTTGATCATTAGCATTATAGAAGAGGTAAGTAGTATTTGGTCTCTAAAATATAACCTGAGATTTACAAATAGAATCATAGAATGGTTTGGGTTGGAAGGGACCTTAAAGATCATCTAGTTCCAACCCCCCGCCCTTAGCAGGGGAAACCTCCACCTAGCTCAGACTGCTCAGTGCCTTGTCCAGCCTGGCCTTAAACACCTCCAGAGAGGTGTCCAATGACAGGACAAGGGGCAATGGGTGCAAGCTGGAACACAGGGGGTTCCATAGAAATATGATAAAAAACTTTATTGGGGTGATGGTGACAGAACAGTGGCACAAGCTGCCCAGAGAGGGTTTGGGGTCTCCTTCTCTGGAGACAGTCAGATCCCACCTGGAAGCCTTCCTGTGTGAAGGTATTCCTCCTGAATCTGGGTGTTCCTTCTCTGTCAGAGGGATTGGACTAGATGATCTCTTGAGGTCCCTTCCAATCCCTGACATTCTTTGATTCTGTGATTCCTGCGTGTGTGTGTGTGTGCGTGTGTGTGTGTGTGTGTGTGTGTGTGTGTGTGTGGACTCACTGTTCTTCTCCTTTGGCTTCCTAGGGTTTAAACAATAAGAAGAATTTACCAGCAGGGGGGGCGATGCTACGCTGTTTGGAAAACATCGCTACCTTCATGGAAGCCTTGCCCATGGATTCGCCCAGCAACCTCTGGACCACGATCAGTAACCAGTTTCAGACCTTCCTTACTAAACTCCCCTGTGTTCTGCCACTTAAGGTTAGAGGTGTGGAAATCTGAAACGTGTGATCCTGCCATTGCTGGGCTTGTACTGAAAGCTGGGGATGAGGGGATTGTTGTACATACTTTCTAATTATTCAACTGCTGTTTGCAGAGGACTGAATTGATTGCATTTCTGATCCATCTCTTTAATTATATCTTACATAGGTAGCAATAACAGCCTCTTCACCTTTTCAGTGGATTTTTACCTCTGCGCTTGCCATGCCCTGTCTTTGTGAGAAGAGATTTCTGCGTTTAAGAGAACCATAAGATCTGGCAATAAAATTCCATCTGGTTTTAGCTGTTAAAGCATAATTTAAAAAATCTCAAGAAGAGCAGCATCACCTAATTAATTTGCTTGAAGTAGACTGTAGTCAGACAGGCAGAGAGAACTGAGACCACTGGGAATTGAGCCTAGCCTGGGTGGCTGATTGCTTTATAGTTCATGTTGTATTCTGGCTTTTCTCAGAATACAGTTGCAGAAACTGAGTCTAGAAGCTTTAGGCTCTGACTTTGGACATACAGAGGGAGAGTATCTCCTAGTATGTATCTTTCCAGATGTCTTTTCAGTAAAATTTTCCAAATCTTTCCAGTAAACAGGATTCTCATGCCCTTATTCTGACTTTATTTTGGGTGGCACAAATGAACCCAATGGTAATTTCTTCTGTGCAAAGTAGTGGTGCTCAGGATGAGTTAGTAGATACAAAGTGTGACTTAGAACATTCTCTTCACTACCAAATTGCACAAATGCTGTTAAATTCCTTGTCAGAATTGTGCAATGTTCAGATTGTGAAACATCTTGTGGTAAATTGAGGCACTGTCCTGCAGCATTTACTAAGCCAAGCAAGGCAATGACACTTCCCTTGCATATCAGCCACACAAATCTCTTGCATCTTATCTAATCAAGAAATTAATTGGATCTTAATAGTTCTAACTACATATCTGCCACTCATGGAACATTTAGATGGAGTGTTTGTTCTGATTTCCATTTGTTTGTTATTTCATAGGAGGTATTATTAGTAAAATAATTGAATATTCCTGAACTTTCCATCTCCTGGTCCTTCCTCTAGGATCTTCTAGATGTTTGCAGCAGGGATGATGCAAGACACTGGATTGACCCTGAAAAGTCCCATTTGCTGCTGCAGCCTGTGTGATTTATGCAGAATAAAAATCAATTACCCCATTAGGAACAATTTTTAGAAGGGCCTCTGGAGCCAGGGCACATTCTGATGTTATGGGCTGTGAGTTGCAGCCCTGGCTTGATGTGAGGGGGGAAAATGTCACAGCCCAGAGCAACCACAGAAATATAACAGGAGGTAGATGGTGTGTGCCTCTGCCTAACCCTCCTTCCCCTCCTCAAAATTAATTTTTATTATAGTGGAAATATATTTCTAGAAAAAATGTTGCCATTAAAGGGGCAAAGTTAACTTTTTTCAACTATCCCTTTAGCAAAACTTCCTCTTTTTAAGGCCCACACTGGTGTGTTACCTCTGTGTGCTCAGGAATAAGCCATTTAGACAAAGTATGTAAAAATCAATAATCAGGGGTAATTTTTTAGCCTTCACCTATAACTTAGTCATGGCTGTTGCAACTGAAAGCAAGAAAGGCACTAACTTTTTTTTTTCCTTTTTTTCGCCTTTCTTTTCTTGTTTTCAAATATCCTCCCAGTGTTCTTTAGATTCCAGTTTAAGGATCATGATTTGCTTGTTGAAGATACCTACCACTAGTGCCACCAGGGTAAGTTCCAAGAAGAAAAAACGCTTGTTGCTTCAGATTTAGCCAGCCTGCACTGGTCCATGAGTGTGTTCTTATCCCCTAGCTAGGAAAAGTATTATATGTAAGCATAAAATTGTGCAGTCACATACTCTTTGGAGAAGAAGAGCTTTGGAATCTAGGTTACAGTGAAGTGTGGGTGGGATTACATTCCTGTGTGGGTGAGAATGTATATCTTCTTAAAGATTTTATGTTCTTTTCTTTAATTATTTTCCTCCCTTCCCTTCCTCCCCTCTTTAAAAAAAGAAGAAGATAGTAATGAACTTCCTTAGAAGTTCTGCAGGGCAATTCCACTGAGGTCAGTGAGGTTTTCTTGCATAAACACAGCATGAGAATTTCTAATATCCCATAAGCTTTGTGTCAGAGGTGAAAACTATTTTTTTCCCATTTTTTTTGCTTCTAATTTCTCTAACAAGCATGAAAGCAAATGCTAGATAGAAAGACAGAACATCCATTTGCCTGAAACAGTGTAAATCCCAGCAAGATCTCCTCTGAGCTAAAGATAATGCTGTTCCATTCAGGTGTTTCAGAGCTGGAATGATGCTTTTTTTGTCTTGCTTGCCAACCAGTTATTGATTTCTCTAAATCATATCATTGCAGAGCCTTCTGGAGCCTTTTTCCAAATTACTGAGCTTTGTAATTCAGAATGCTGTCTTCACTTTGGCCTACCTGGTGGAACTGTGTGGTTTGTGCTACCGAGCCTTCACTAAGGTAAGGGTGAGGCTGTATCTTAGAATCATAGAATCAGGTTGCTCAGTGCCTCATCCAGCCTAGCCTTAAACACCTCCAGAGAGGGGGCATCAACAGCTTCTCTGGGCAACCTGTTCCAGTGTCTCACCACCCTCGCACTAAAGAGCTTCTTTCTTGTATCAAATCTGAATATCCCCTCTTCCAATTTACATCCATTATTTCTAGTCCTGCCATCACACATCCTATTAAAAAGTCCTACCCCTGCCTTTCTGTAGCCCCCTTCAGGTATTGATGGGCTACTATGAGGTCTCCCCTGAGGTTCCCCTTCGGTTGTGACAACTGAAAACAGGACAAAATCCTCAAGTATCCTCAAAATCCTCAAAATTCCCTCAAGTAGTATGTTTGTAAATCAGTGTCATGTATCAGACATTCCAGCATTTTTAATATAGTTGGGGTGCATCAAGTAGCAATCACAGAACTGTAGAATCCTCTTGGTTGGAAGGGACCTTTTAGTTTGACTCCACCCATCAACCCAACTCTGACAAGAACCATGCCTAAACCATATCTCTAAGTTCTATGTCTATCCGTCTCCTAAATATCTCCAGGGATGGTGCCTCAACAACCTTCTTGATTCTTCCAATGCTTTAGAACCCTTTCAGTGTAAATTTTTTTCTGAATATCCAGTCTAAACCTCCCCTGGTTCAGCTAGAGACTCTTTTCTCTTGACCTATCACTCAGGAGAAGAGACCCACTCCCACCTCTCTGCTCTCTCCTTTCAGATACTTATCCTGGATACAGAAGACACTGGCATCTTCTGCAAGTAATTAGAATTAGACCTAGAATTAAAGCTTTGAACAAGGCAAAATAACAAAAATATTAACATAAAGACCAACAGTGGTTTTTTTTTTTCACTGAAACACAGAAAGACTCATATAAAACTGTAGGATTTGTGGTCTGACAAGACTGTTTTGTGTGTGCCTGCTAAAGCAAATTAAAAAAAAAAGGAAACATTTCATTCCCTTCGTGCTCCACAGTTTCAGTTTTTTCAAGAAAAATTGATTAAATCCACCATGCTAAAAACCCTCATGTTTTTCTTGCATGCTTTCTGGTTTGATGTTCTATTAATATATCGAGTGCTTAATTGGAGGCAGGAAGCTTGGATTATAGCACTTGGTAAATTCTCCTCCTTGATTTCGTTTAGTGCAACCTGGTGACCCAGAAATGGAGTCCTTAATGAATGATCTCCTGCAATTTCTAGCCACAAACTGCTTCATTTGGTGGAAATCCACAAATCTTTGTTATTTCGGAAAGCTTACCATGGCTTTGCATTAGAAATACCAAATTGATGACTGCTGTTGGGAAAAAAAATCCTGACAAATCAGGTGTGATGCCTGTGTTTCTCTACTGTAGCCAAGAAAGAGTGTTGTTTGTGATAGAATACCTCATGAAAGTGAATTCTAGAAGGAACAGTGTTTGTGAACATTGAAACCATTCAAGTTCAATTTTTTTGCAACTTTGAATGTGCTGGCTGGACCAAAACAGCAACTTTCAGCTAAGCTGTGGAGGATTCTTGTCTTATCAAAGACCAAGCCACTGTGACATGCACTTTGCAGAGGTCAGTGCTGTAAAGCCACTCCACATCTTTTTTTATCTGCAGCATTTTCCTAATACCCTGTGGCAGGAATATCTTGCTTTCTCTTGCCCTGGAGCCTGAAGACTCACGTCAATCTGATATTGCCTTGTCTGAGTTTCTGTTCCAGGTCAGCAATTTGATTTTTTTTTTTCCAGTGCCTTTAGAATACTCAGTTGAGAGCAGCATCTCTTCTGTGGGTTGTAATCTTATCTTTAGTTTTCTGAAGGTCCTAAATGGACATATTTTGGGTTTCTTATCTCTTCCAGCTGCAGATGGCTGGACCTAAACTTAACCTTTTGCTGGCATTCTGATGACCCTTATGAAGTTTCTGAATAATGCCACTGAGCTGGGCATTTTACTGTTGAATTTTTTTAGAGTACTGAAGTGTATGATCTTCCATATTTGTCATTAGTAGCAAAAGACAGAAGATATTTTGCTTCATACTGGCTTACTCATTGAATAGGATGGTGCTCCATTAAAGACCCAAATTTACTGTTCTCATTACCAAGTTTGAGCCCTGAGGTAGTGATAGAAGCAAACACAATTTGAAGGTTTTGCAGGGCAGCTTTTATAGGAGTGTGTAGACATTTGAGAGGGTTAATTTGGCTGAACAGAGGCTAAGAGCAGTTATAGTCTTCAGTTTCCACATGTGACTCCCCCAGGCATTATTCTCATGAAACTAATTTATTGCTCTGTGGCAGGACAGAGAGTTCTTAAAAGTATGTGCAAAGTATATTTCTACATATTTATCATCAGCAGAATGCTGGGAATGAGTAGACTTTGATAGGAAGGGAATTCTGGGCTGTTGACTTCAATGTCATCTCTCCTGACTTAGAGTGCAGGAAGCAAGAGGTCGAGATGTCAGAAAAACATTTTGCTTCATCTCTCTGCACTGCCTGTGCTCAGCAAACATTAAGAGTTTGGGCTGGAAGACTTCTGAGAAAGAGGTAGCCCTGTTGTGTTACCTTTAGAGCCAAGGGAAGGTGGCATTCATGAAGCCTGGGCAAAATTATACCAAGCAAATTACAATGGCCCTGCATAGCATAGGTGTTAGTCTGTGTAAGAGCTAAAAGCTTTTGAAGGAATTTTAATCCCAGGTTGACGAGGGTTGGAAAGGGACCTCTCTTTCCAGTGTGTGCAGGTGGGTTACTGATAGGAACTTAGATCCAGTGCTTAGGGGATGTAATTGCCAGTTGTCTGAGCATGGTGCAGCATTACATATGTGTCTCAGGACTTTGAAGGCATGTGGGATGTATGACTTTTGAGGAGTTGTCTCCTCAAGTGGTGGTTTCATAATCCAGTGTTTGCTGCTCCTGTGAGGAGATGATCGAGTGTTGGCTTCTTGTGGGTTTAGCTGCCCAGACTGCAGCATTGTTGTCAAACAAGGACTGCTGCATTTTGGGGCCCATTCATAGAATTACAGGATCACAGAATATCAGGGATTGGAAGGGAGCTCAAGAGATCATCTAGTCCAATCCCCCTGCCAGAGCAGGAACACCTAGACCAGGTCACACAGGAAGGCATCCACATGGGTTTTTGAATGAAGGAGGCACCACACCCTCTCTGGGCAGTCTGTTCCAGAGTTCTGTCACCCTCACCATGACAAAGTTTTTTCTTATAGTTCTGTGGATCCTCCTGTGTTCCAGATTGCACCCATTGTCCCATGTCACTGAGAAAAGCCTAGCTCCATCCTCCTGACACTGACCCTTTCCATATTTATAGACATTAATTAGGTCACCCCTCAGTCTCCTCCAAGCTAAAGAGACCCAGCTCCCTCAGCTGTTCCTCATCATCTTTGTGGCATCAGCTGAATCTCTCTGCAGCTGAAGATCAAACTAGATCTTTGAAGCAAGTTCTCTTGATTCATAGAGCAGCATCGTAAGGTCTATGAAAGAAATGGTTTCTTCTCCCAGACCAAAGGCTGATACTTGAAATCTGTTTTCCTTAAAACTCTTTGGCAACATGCTATGCAGATATGATGTGGTGACATCAGCCCTCTGAGGGGGAATGCTCATAACTGGCTTCTTGGTTCACTACAGCCAAAGTGTCCTCTTATTTCCAGCTATTCATCTCCTCCACCTCCTTCTCTTTTAGCTGTGTGTGCTACTGTAGGTGGTCTTCAAACTGGTCCTCACTAACTAAACCTCACAAGACTCCTCTGAGGAAGAAGCAAACACTTACTAGGGTGTTTTACAGAAGTCATAGAGAAACTGAGGTCCTCACTCAGTCAAGTTTCACACATTTAACTTCAGTGAGCAGGCAAGCACATGAGATTTAAAAGATGGAGGACATTAGGCTTTAAATCTTAAGCACACTAAGAGTATTCTCTTTTTATTAGATCTTATTTCACCTCTAATGGTCATTTGAAAGCGATCTCAGGATAAATCATCCTCCTGACTCCTCCTGAGTTGCTGTGGTCAGTAGCAGGTTACAGATTTGTTCCACACTTTTATCTCATCATCTAAAGAATGTCAAAGTAAGAGGTATAACAGGCTCATCTTGTCTCTTGGATCTCCTGAATCCTCCTGAGTTGCTGTGGTCAGTAGCAGATTACAGATTCATCCCACATTTTTATCTTATCATCTAAAGAATGTCAAAGTAAGATGTATAACAGGCTCATCTTATCTCTTGGACCTCCTCACTGTCCCAGCTCAACAACTCTGTTCTTAGGATTCTCTGCTCTTAATCTCCATTGGCCGATTTTCCCCAATGTTTTAAAACCTTCCTGTTGTAGCAGCTGTAGCCAAGATGGTTTTTATCATGTAAGTGGAAAAGTACTGCAAGTCTAATGAATGAAAATAGCTGTCTAAGCTGCCTTAGTGCAGGCACCCTTATTTCAAGGGGAATGACAGCAGAAAAAAAGAGGGATGGTAAAATGCAGACCCTTTCTGGCAGGTTTAATGAAAGGATGATGTTAAATACTACTGCCAGTTTTGTTCTTTTACTGATTTTCCCCTTATATGGAACAACTTCATAAAAGCTCTGCTGCATTCCTGGGCTTTATTACTCTTTCATAAAATCTATCTCTATTAACATTGTGGTTGGATAAAGTCCCTGAAACAATCTCCCAGGAGAATCAGCCTCATTGATTCCTGCTCCATCAAGTCCGTAGATTTACAAAAACGATGAATGACCTCTGTTTTATTCTAAGTGTGAAAAATCTGCACACTTTTTAATGCTCAAACTTGGGAAAAAAAAGAAGTATCTTAATTATTTACTGGTGGGTATGAGTGAATTTCAAGAATCTGTGTTTTTTTCTGTTGTAGGAAAGGGACAAATTCTACTTGACACGCAGTGTGATCCTGGAGTTGCTGCAGGCACTCAAGTTAAAGTCACCCTTACCAGACATGAATCTGCTGCTGCTTGTGCAGGTATGGGAAGTTCTCATATAATTCTCTTCTCAGCCCAAATTTGGGGGGCAAAGAGGAAAAACCATGTGGTTGAAGAAAGCACCAGTGATGTCCAGGGAAACAAGAATTTTTTGGAATCAGAATCCAGTTAGGTTTGTAACCATGGGTTACATTTAGACTCATGCACTAAAATTCAACAAACTAAGCTGGGGATTCACACTCCCCAGGGTGACAATGACCTGTGCATCATTGCTGATTTTTTTTGAGGATTCTAGAGTGTATCTCGAGCTGGAATTGACTCCATGGAACTTCACACCATGTCCTAATGGGCCCCTTGGCTACTGCCTTGTCTTCATGTCATCACCCTCAAACCAGCTGGTT
>VZTY01016378.1:291578-342120 GCA_013400935.1 Turnix velox | reverse complement strand
CGGCTGCGGGAGCCGGAGAGGGCGGCGGAGCCATAGCGGAGGGTGGGAGTAAGGCAGGAGGTTGCGGAGTGTTCCGTGGAATGTGCGGCCACGCGTGGGATGCAAGCAGCTTCCCAAGGGACGCGCATTCACCCACTTTAAGCACTGTTAACACCTTAAAGTTCACTCCAAGTTGAGATACATAAGCCCTGAGGGCGGTATGTTGGGCTGGGGGGGTCACATCCAGGCTCAGTGAGTGTTTTTCTCCCCGTTGGAGAGTGGTCTGTGGCGTCTGCAGGCACACGACACGCGAGCACTTCCCACAGGACACATACTTGCTTCAGTCACCATCGTGCACACTTTAGAAGTGACAGCCCTTAAAAGTGAGGACACCCAACACTACTGGGCACTACCCCGAGTTGAGATATATAAACTCTGAGGGCAGTGTGGGGCTGGGGGTCACATCCAGGCTCAGTGGGGAGGACACCCATGATTGCAGAGTGCCTTGTAGGACTTGCAGCCACACGTGGGGCATGTTCCTTCAGGACTTGTGCTCACCTAGGCACCTGCTTTAAGCAGTGCCATGCACACTTTATATGTGCCACCCCTTAAAACTGGGAGAACTCACCATCACCGGATACCAATTAACAGTCCCTATATCACCCTGTATTGAGACAGATAAATCCCGAGAGCAGTGCATTGAGCTAATGGTCACTTCCCAAGCTCAGTGGCTCTCAGTGGAGTGAGGCCAGGTGGCTTGAAGAGCAAAGAGTAAAAAGGAGCAAAAAGTCTTCAGATTTCCCTTGATTTTGCTGTGATGCTCATCCTGCTGCTGCTGCGAATGTCTTGTTGTCACGCACATCAATTTTCTGTCTGGGGTTTTGAGGCGTGTGCTAAAAGCCCTTTCAGAAATAATTAATGATGGGACCAAAAAATCTCATGAATGTTCTATTTACCTACCCATAGCAATTACAGGGGGAAGAGCAGGGCTTGGCACTGCAGCCTGAATTAGCTGATACAACCAAGAGAGCAGCAACACCTGCAGCCTCATGGCTCTAGATCCTCACATCCCATTAGATGGCTTGGGTGAGCCTGTAGGATACTTCTGGGTAGAAATGGCTGACGAAGCAAAACCATGGGGGATGATCCAGGTGGAAAGCCCTGTGCTGGGCTCTGCTGGATGAGCAGAAAATGATTATTTCTCCAGGAGGAAAGGTTTACTGCCTGGTTGCATTCTCATCTTGCTTTTGTCTCCAAAGGAGAGCTGTTTCCAGCCACTCGCTAACACTCTGCCTTTGGTCTGGGATGCAAACCCCGCGCCGTGCAGCAACGCTGGGTTTTCCCCATGACCCCGAGCCTTGGAGATGTCAGCGGGCAGCGTGCGTTAAATCATACGGCTGAGGAGAGCTGGGGGCAGGGGTGGGATGAGACAAAGCACGAGAGAAGCCAACTCTTCCACATTGCTGGGGCACTTTATTCCTAATTACTGTAACAAAGCACTGAAGCAGTTACCCGAGGTGCTTTCCAAGCTCCTCCACCAGCAATAACTTTTCTTTTCCCGTGGGTGGGAGGTCTGGGCCCTATGGTGGCCAGGGATGCAGGGCTGCAGCTCCCAGCAGGCACAGCACAGGGAGAGGAAGGAAATTGCCTTGTTCTGGGGCATGTGTGATTCCTTGCAGACCACCAGTTGAATTTCTAGCTAGAGCTCTGGCTGGTGACCTCCCCGTCCTTCCTTTGCAGGGGATGCAGTGCCGAATGTCATGGAGAAAGGAGGTGAGCGAAGAACAAGGGGGATGTCTGCCATGTCAGGGGAAGCAGCAGGACTGGGAGACCTCACCATAGAAGAAGTGTTTTGGAAGGAATTTGTTGCACAAAAGGCAAGGTTCTCACTTAAGCATCTCATGATTTCCTTCATACCAGTTGTAGTCTAATAGGAAGTGGCCATTCATGGGAAATGCTTGTGAGAGGGTGCTCTCAAATCAAGCTGTGTCTTCTAGAAATGCCTTTTCCTTTCTGATGTGTGCGGTCACAGTTCCTCTTGTCTTGATTTCTAACCCAAGAAGGTAAGCCCTTTCCGGTCCCTGGCTGATGACAGCTTGTGGGGCCGTGGGTTGTATATGAGCCCACAAGGTGATTTGCTTGGTGAGGCAGGGGCATGGGAGGAGCACAGGGAAAGCAGAACCAAGCCTGTGCTTCCCCATTCCTCTTCTGGACAGAGATGGGTCAGGGCTTCTTTCAGCCAAGCAAGCAACGCTGGATGGGATATTAGTGTCAGGCTGCCCTTGTGTTGGGAGGGGATGAGAGGACAGCACACACAGAGTGAAACCAGGACGTCTCAGAGGGGAGCACTTGCTGCTCCTTCCAGGTTCCAGTGGGATCCTAGAGTACAAAGTACAGTCACTCACGTGGCTGCAAGTCTGTGCTAACATGCTCCAACTTCTGCTCCTGACTGCTCTGGACTTTTGCACAGTCCAAGTGTTTGTCTCTGCCTTTTGGGTTTTTTTCTTCTCCTATAGAACAGAGATCACAGCATTTTCCTGTGCCATGGGACTTCTGGGAAGATTGGTTGAATGAAGATCAGAAAAAGGGCCTTTTTCAAGGTGAAGGAGAACAAGATGTTATAGATGGCACTGTCTCCGCCTCCTTAGAAGTCATGGGGCAACCTCAGAAATACCCACAATGGGTCAGTCATGTGGCAACCTCAGAAATACCCATGGTGGGTAGAGAGGGCATCAGATGCACAGTACTTCTGTGCCATGGTACACAGTCTCCTTTTCCTGAGCACAGACCAACTGCAGTTTTGCTAAGTGCTCCTAGCTTTCATCCTAAACCAGAACCCTCGAGAGCCTGAGTGCTGTGGATTCTGCTGAACTTTGTGTTTATGTACTCAAAGAGGTGTCAGCCACAGCTGGGCAGAACCAAGCCCCCCGTGGCCACCCCTTGCCAGCTGGCACTGGCTAAGCTGGGGCAGCACCGCGCCGGCGCCGCAGCCAGCCACAGCAACACGATGCTGAGCCCGGAGGGGCTGAGGGATAATATTACCAAGGTAAAATATAACAGGAAAAGCCTGTGAATGCCCTTTCAAAACAGCAGAGAGCGAGCCGTGCCATTGGGCCAACGGTCAGGAGGGGACAGGGTTTGAAGGTACCCTTCATCTACCAAAGGCCAAATGTGGGACAGGGGCAGGAGCCAATGAGCGGGGCTGGAGTGGAGACACCCCGTGCTGTGCAAACTCCCCGCCTTGGGTTTCGTGTTGCAGCTGCCCCTGTTTGTGGATGGGAATATGTTGTAAGGACCAGGCAGGGAGAGCAGTGAGAGGCAGCCACAAATAAGGCTCTTCTGAGTTACAACATCCCCAGCCTCTGGCTGGTCCCCCCACCAGTCCCCTCTGTTGTGTTACTCTCTCTCCTGGGCACTAAAACTAAATGCAGCCCCAGGAGGAATTAGCCTGGCAGCCAGGACAGACACCCTGGAGGCCATTCTTTCCCCCTGGGGAGGAGGCTCTACCCTGGCTGGGTCTCTTAGCCAGCTGTTAGTTATGCTGGGGGCAGCAAAGGAGAAGGTGTCCCCCGTCTCTCTCAAAGTCCTCCCCTAGAACAATCTTCATTCATGTGGGCTGCTAGTGGGAGGTCCCTCTCCCCTCGTTGCAGCAGTGGTGAGGAGTACTGTGTCCCTGGGTTTCACTGAACTTCTGTGCTTGGCTCCTTTCCACCAGCTCTGCTTTTCTTTCCCCTCAGCCCCGCTCAGCACTCAGCTCAGCCTTGTCCTTCACCCGAAGTCACCAAGCACGGGGATCTAGTGTCATTTTCCTTCAGGCTTTTTGTCTTCAGTGGCTCCCTGTCAGCCATGTTCACTTGGGAGCTCCTGCTTCCTCCTCCTCCTCTGTCTGTGACATGAGGGATCTGTGACAATGGTCAGCAAGGAGTGAGCCTCTGGAAATGCACCTTGGGGTGACATGGCTCTTTGCTCCCTTTGAACCTGCATGTAAACTTCCCCTCCACTCTCAGTCAACATCCTCTTCATCACAGACAGCACCGAGGACGTGGCTGATTTGGCTGGAGGGGACCTGGGAAATGAAAGAGGAGCTTCAGAGGACAAGTGGTTGCTGTCTGGGCTCCTGGCTCTGAGCTCCAGCTTGTCCAGGGAGTGGGGTTGTGGCTGCGTTTATTCAGAAGTTGCTGTTCCCATATCCCTGGGCATCACTGGAACTGATGCTCTCCCATACAAGCAAAGCCCCTGGTGCAGCACACACAGGCACTACTTCTGACTGTGCTGTGGTGGAGAGCCACATCCCCTCTCTGGAATGTACCTGCCAGAGGGACCTTTCTCCCCGTGCCACCAAACTCAGCTTGCAGCACGTCACTCTCCCTGGAGTAGAGGCAAGCAAATGGGCAGCTCCAGCTCCCCACAGCCAGCACTGAAGGCTGGGGGATGCCTGTGAGAGAAATGATGTTTTACAGGACTCCAGCTCCCCTGATTCTGATGCCTGCTCCTCTCCAAACCCACAGCCTTACACATGCTTGGAGCTGAAACCATGCAGTTATTGCAGAGGAAACGTATGAAGAGAGAATTGTGGTAGCCAAGGAGTAAGAAGAGGGTTGTGGATGAGCTATGGAAACAGATGGGAATTTCCCAGAGCAAGCAGCAGGGGCCAGGCAGTGCAGCGGATGGTGAGGAAGGCTCCTGTGCGATGGCTCATGCTGCCCACCAGCTGTGTGGGCTGAGTGAGGAGACCAGGATGCCCATTGCCTCCTTATGGCATTTTCAGTGACTCATTTGTCTGCAGGAAGCAGCACACCCGCAGCAACTGAAGTAGTCTGTCCTCCTCCCAGGGGTGCTTCAGCACAGTGGGGCCAGCTGGCCCCTTTAGCCTGGGAACCAGAGCCTGGGAGCAGCCTGGGGCACTCAGCTCCTCATGCCTTACTTTATCTGGAGGAAGAAACCTTCTGTCAGAGACTCAGCACTGCACTTTCTGCAGTGCCTGACATCTCACAGCACAAACCCGAGCTTTCCCTTTGCTATTTCACTGTCAGTGTCCCCATGTGCTGGCCCAGAGGCAGCCTGGCATGGTGTCAACAGGGGCAAAAGGGAGCTGCACCATATGGCATGTGTCCCTCATGCTTACTCTTTTGCTCTCACTTCCCCACCACACTGTACCACTGGCGGCTCTCAGTCTGCACTGACAGTGTCTGTCACAGCCTATTGATGTCACCCTGCTGTCCCCTCTCTAGCTTGCCTGCCTCATCCCTGCCTGTTGGGCTGCTTCTTGTCCTGGTAGCACTTCATGTCCTCCCTTCCCTGCCCTGGCGTGGAAGGGATCCACTTCAGATCCCTCACACCACCAAGCCAGCACTGGCTGTTCCTCAAGCAGCCGTTGTTGGCAGGGATAGTCCATGGGCATCTCCTCACCTAATGGCTTCTGGCCCAGGGCGACAGCCAGCCAGGCTGCCCTCATCTGTCCCCAAGCCCCTGTCCTGCAGCACCCTCTCTGCATCCCTCTGCCCTGCTCACCAGTGCTCCTCTGAGCAGAACCCACAGTGAGTGGCCATCACTGTCCCCAGCACTACTGGACTGGCACCAGCAGGGGAAAGGAGCAGACTGTCAGTTCCCAGGTCCCCATGACCACAGGCACTGGTGTTAGAGCAGCAACCCCTCCACAGGGGTGCTCCACAGCTCCCTGAGGAGTGGCAAAGACAGGGACTTGGGCACTGGAGTATCTCCCAGCCACATACAGACACTCCTCTGTTGTTCCCCAGCACCTTGGCACCATGTCCCTGGACAGGAGACACTTCAGCTCCAGACAGTACTATAAATAAAGTCTTTTGTCCCACCAAATAGGTTCTCATTGATTTTACTTATTCCTCCCCCTCCCTTTTGAATCCCTTTGACATGTGAAATCAACTGCAGAGGAGGTCAGGGAGCCACCAGCCTGGTGGGCAATATGACACTCCTTTCAGGTTGTCTCCCCAGAGAAAGCTGCTGTGCCCTGGTTTTCACTCTCACGACAAACTGCACCACTGGAAGAAAGAAAAGAAAGCTCCCCTGGTGGAAGTTTGCTGGATAATTATTTATTAATTTCCTCCTGACAGTGCAATCACCAGCAGCAAGCTAGCCCCTGAGCCCCCTACCGTGGGGTGCAGGATGAGGAAGAGGATGGAGAGCTGATGGTGAGGCCTTCTTTCCATGGCTGGGAAGCTTGAGGTGAGCCTTAGGGTGTCCTTCTCTGGGTGCTTTGGTTGTGGCTGTACCAGTGTGACTCTCTAGCCCATCCCAGAGACTCCAGGTCCCTGCCCTGAGAAGTGCTGAGGACAGGTCCCAAAGGTCCCTGGTCCCCTGTGGGTGATGTCCTTGTGGGCTCACCCTCCCCACAGCAGACACTGGTGAGTGCCTGCTTTCAGCAAGCAATTACCCTGCACGCAGGCACTCCCTGCGTGGGGATAGCTAGCAACAGAAATAATGCAGCAAAATCACAACTCACAGTCTTCCTGGTGCTTAAAAGCATCTCAAGAGCTTAAAAAGCTGCAAGATGTTCTCATTCCCATCCTTCCACTGCTACCTCTGCCTGTGATCTGGGCTCCCCTTCCTGGGGCTGGGGGAGATGCTGCACTTTCCCAGCCACAGGTACCAAGTTGAGGATGACGGATGATGCTGCCCGCGCCATGCAGTAGGAGGCAGGGAGCGGGGCTCGGGTGACTCATCGCCATGCAGTATGCAATTACCAAGGCAAGTGCAGGCCCCTGCTGTTTTGCACAGTATCTGTGTCAGCCAGGGCTATTTCCAGCTCTCTCCGCTCTCCCGGCTCCTTTGAGAGGTAAGGAATACAGCCGTCTGGGTACTCTGCCCGCCTCTGGGACTGCACAATATTCCCACCAGTGAGGAGCCTGGGGATTGGATATTGCATCCCGAATTGCACAACGGGGGGAGGAGGGAGCGGTGTGCCATTGCCCACGCATTTTATGTATTTAAGGGTGCAGGCACCGCTGCAGACTGAGCAAAGATGCAGAGATGCAGCGAGACTGCACAGCACCCACTGCCACTGAGCACCAGGTGGGGAGGATCTGGAGCTGTTATTATCAGTAATGGTGGTAGCATTAGAAAAGGAAGCAACAGTGGTGGGATGGAGTCTGGAAAATGCTCTGGACTGGAAAAGCAGGGAAGGGACCAGTCTAAAAAGGAGCAAAACTATGTATGGCAAAACCTTTTCCATCCCTGCCAGAGCAGGGAACTGCAGGCTCTGTGAGGCAGCCTCTCTGTCTTCTGATCTGTACAGAGTGCACGCTGTCCCCTGTCAAACTGTTGAGTCAACCTGCCTTAGAGAGTGAGATTTTTCTGTGACTCTGCTCGTTGCTTTTCCCTCTAGCTGCTGGAAGTAGGAAGAGGGGGAAATCTGAGGCATTGGGCACCCCTTGGACAAGCTCCCACCAAAGACTATGACCCCCTCCAGTCACAAAACATTCTCTAGAGAGGTTTTGAAGCAGAGAGTGCCACAGCAGCTGAAGCCCAGTCCCTATGGCCATAAGAGAGGCAGCTCTACTGCTGCACCAGGGGTCTGCATGTGTCCTCTTGGAGCACCCTTAAGATAAACGGTGCTCACCACGCAGCAAGGCTTGGGCAGACAAGAGTGCCAGAGGGAGGGATGAGGGCTAATGGCTGAAGGAGGAATGGATATGGAGGTGAAATCTGTAAAGGGGCTGTAATGGCTCTATGCCTCAGCCTTCTGCCTTTGCCTGACATGTGCTCACCAAAGCCTGGCCTGGGCAGAGAATGATGCCACAGGCAGAGCTCTCATGAGCAGGGGCTCTGCCCTCTGAAGACAAGCCACAGGACTGTGAGTGGCTCTGAGCACCTTCATCCTTCCTGCAACACCTGTCAGAGCCCTCAGCATGAGAGAACTGCTACAGCTTTTTGCTGGAAAAAATCTCATAAATCATCCCCAGCACCGCCTTCCCCTGGCCTTCGTCACAGTTTGGTGCCCCTTAGCCAGCTTCATTTTAAAAGCATTATTTATTTCTAATAAAAGCTGATCTAAACAGTAACACTGTTGGGATGATAAAAAGAAAAGTGCAGTGGCTGTCAAACTGTCATCATTCCAGGAATGGGGGGGCTGGCAGTGCCTGGGTGCACCCCCTGCAGCCAATGGTGATGCACAGGCAGAGGAACCGTCCAGCAACAGGTAACTGTTGGCAGCCTCTGTGCCAGGAATAGCAGCTCCTGGGGTTATTCTTTAATACACAGGTGCACTTCTTACATGCATCTATTATTTTCTGAATGTTTAGTAACTTTCATGTCATTTATTGCATGAATAAATGTGTCAATATGACATATACAGACATTGGAAAGTAAATTAGATTGTTAAGCCACTTAATTATAAGAACCCTGAATTATTAAAATATCTGTGTTGGGATGTGCTGATGTGACATCAGCAGCAGCAATAGGAAATGCTGTATATTCATATGAAATTAGATTTTCAGCTCATGGGTCTGGCAGGAAGAGTCGTGTCGGTGCATGGCCGTGATCATAAACCATGGTGACCGGTGAGATTTCCATTTGCCCATGGAGACATGGTGGGTGATGGGGCAGCGTTCCAAGCTCCAGGCTGGCAGCCAAGCTGAGATCTTCACCCTGAGATTGTCCCTGGGAAAGTCTGCCTCTGCTGCTCAGCTCCAATCCCACTGCACTATCCCACCAGGTGAAGTGGGCAGGAAGAGAGCAGGAAACCTGCAGGAAGGGAGTAGGAAGTACGCTTCACTTCCTGAGCATCAGTCCTCCTTCCATCACACTTCCTTCTGGCAATGGGAAAAAAGCTGTGCTGGAGGCCCTGGAGAGATCCTGGTCCAGCCTCTGCCCATATGGATTTACCCACTCTGGCAGGCTCTGCTGGTTTCTCCCTTGGGTCTGTGGCTTTGACAGGGTTAGGCAGGGGCAGAACACTGCACCAGGGCTCCTCTTAAACTCAGTTTCTCCCAGGGTTTTCAGACTGGCTTCATTTTCAGGAGCAAGCCCTGTGAGCAGCTGTGTTTGAATGCTGCCTGGCCAGAGCAGAGTGCAGCCATGGCTGGGACAAAACAAAACCAGCATTCACGGTCAGTCATTTAAATTCCCAGCAGCTGTTCCTTCCCATCACGCTCATGCCTGCCCTGCTTTGCTGTCCTCAGGCACTTTTGGGGGGCTTTTTCCCTGGCTGGCTGGGATGCAGATGAGCAGACACCCCTGAGACACCAGGTAAACCGAGTGTGTACAGGGCTTTGGGCCAGGTACAGCCACAGGAGCCCAAGCAGGAGCCATGTGATGCCTTTTGGCCCAGGGTGGGCTCACATGAGAAAGAAATTGCTCGCATGTGCTTTGGTCTGGTTGGGTTTAACCCCAGCCCTGCTTTGCTGGGTGGGCTGCTGAGAGGGAGCAGGCAGTGGCACGCCAGGCTCCGGCAGCAGGAACGAGCACGCTGGGGTTTTCCAGCCGGAGACAGGCAGCTGCTGTGAAGAGCTGGTGGTGAGAAGCTGCCTGCAATCCCATTAGGGCTGCGAGCACGAATGAGTTTAGTGGCCTCGATTTAATTCCCATTCGTACAGGGTGAAAAAAAAAAAAAAAGAAGAGGAAAATGAGCAAAATCAGGCATCGGTATGGAGAGGCCGGGATGGGGATATGCAACTGCAGCCACATAGGAGGCACAAGCAGGGATGGGTGCCACAGAAGAAGGACACATCACTCCTGTTGGATATTCCCAGCATGCTCATGCCTGGACTGGGAAACTTACTGTGCTTTCATGTAGCTGAAGTCCATCAGCAAGAGAACACCAGGCAGAGGTCCCTCTGACATGGCTGGGGGCTGCAGGTCAAATCAAGCCCTGCAGAATGAGTGCCTGTATCTCACTCAGCTCCTCACCCCTGAGATGTGCATGGTGCTGGAACAGACCTGGATATGGGAAGGCTGGAGGAGGGAAGGCACTGCTTAGAGCCCTGAGGAACCAGGGCTCCAATTTCAAAAATTAAAGTGAGGATTTTCATCTGTATTTGCTTAGTGAGTTAATGACTTTATTTCTGATGTGGTGCTCTTGTCTCTGATGACTCAGGCGCAAAAAGGCAGAGCAGATAAGAGTAAAGAGGCCCAGCCAGAGGGATGCTGGTGGATGCTCGGTGCCCAGCGTGCCCCGGCCTGGATCCCTTCCAGAGGATTCCTGTCGGCACCAGGAGTGATTCTGCAGGCATAAGGAGGGCAGAGGCTTGGGGAGAGAAAGCAGGAGCTGATAAGAGTTCCTGATAAGAGATGGATCTGTCCTGTTATGGCTATGGCAATCGCTCTAACAAGAGCAGTAAGCATTTCGTACTGAGCATGACCTGCCTGGATCGCACTGTTCCACCCAGCCTGCCCTGCTCCCCTTTTGGGGGGAATGAACCTCTCAAATGGGGAGGAGAGGAGTACTTCTCCTTCCTCTGACACTTCCATAGACCTAGTTGCAAGTCCCTTCCCCTCAAGGAAGTGCTGACCAGGGGAATGACCCCAGCCTGGGGGATTCAATCAGCCCCAGATCAACCCAGCCCTTACTCACTCCTTTTCTCTACCATGAGAAACAAACAAATGTGTTTGGCCTGAATTTACTGATTTAGATCAAGAGGGCAATCCCAATCCCACTGCACCCAGTTCTCTCCAGACTAAACAAGAAGCAGGGCAAAGCATGCAGGCTTTTTAGTGAGGGAAAGGTTTCGTCTCCCCCATCAACGCTTGGCTCCAAGTTCCTCAAGCCCCTCAGAGACGCGAGCAGAGAGCTCTGTGCATCTGGAGGGCTAACATTTCAGCTCTTCCAAATAAATAGAAAGTGACCCAGTTTCTTCATTTTCCTCTTTTCCCAAAGTTCAAGCACCAAAAAAATGAGGCAGAAAGTAGAAGCTGCATATAGATTTCACATACTTTGGCAGAGCTGGGAAATGAAAGCAGAGAAACAGTTCCTGCAACCTCTGCTCTGACCTAGGAATAGTGGCAGCACCTTCCTTGGGGTTAACTTTCAGTATCAAAGAAGCAGAGAGGCTTTGGGGGTGATCCCCAGCTCCAATTCCACATTTCCTACAAAATGCTTAGAAATGCTGTCATTCCCTTGAGGGATCTGGTGCTCTTGGCTCCTAGGGCATGGCAGGGTTTTGGCCAGACTAGGTCTCAGGCTGGCACAGGCAGGATGTTGACTGGCTGGCCTGATGTTCCACCAAACATCTCATTGCCTCCTCAGGCACCACAGCTGGGGAGAGGTCTTCTCTTTCTCACAGTTAGTCCAGGAACCCCTCTTGCCCTAGGATATCTTTTGTTTTCAGTCTTTTTTTTTTTTTTTTCAATTGAAGCCAAGGGGCTCATGTAGTCCTCACAGCCCATGGGGAGCAGGCTCACCTAAGGCAGGGTGGGAGCCTGCAGGAGGTTGCTCCCATCTGCCCTGCTCCAAGTACTAAGGTGAGCAGCAGAACGTGCCCAACCTTCAACAATTCCTATCACGTCCCATCTGGAGACAGAAATCTGCCTGCTGGCTTTACAATTAAAATTAAAATTATTTGATTACGGGGTTTCATTAGTAAAAACAAACACCAGGCAGCCTTCTCCTCCCTCTCATCCCCACCCACCCGTTCTGCCCTGGGGCTGTTCTAGGTAAATCCCAGTCAGGATGTGGGCTGGGCACACAAAGGGGGTTTTGTCTGCAGCTTGTTGATACAGTTGAGTGCGCCCCAAAGGAGACAGATTTTAGACCCACAAATCACCTTCATAGGGTAGAGATGCAGCAACAGCCTCAGATTGACAGCTCAATGGACTACTGATTGGTGGCAGATGAAGCAATGGCTTCATCAGGAGCGTTCCCATCTCCACACAGCCTGCTGAACGCTTGCAGACCTTACTAGGAGGGTGCTCCACAAGCCTCTGGCACTTCTGGTGTACACTTTTACTCCATTCACTTCATACTGCGTGTGTCTTTCTATTAGGACACCTTCACACCAACCTGGAATTGCCATTGCTGGGTCCGCTTTTCTTCCTGTGCAGCTGGCTCATGCCAGCGGTGGGAAGCGAGGAGCATGGGGAAGAGCTGAGCTGTGCCTGCATAGGCTGTTTGTGGCATGTGCAGATGTTTGAGTCCCCAAAGCCATGGCAGTTCTGGGGGAAGTAATTCAATTAACACTCAGGGCCTTGGGAACAGGCTGTACTGGCTGGGAGAGGAGGAATGCTAATGAAGGAGAGCTTGGGAATGCTCCTTAGGTTAGAGTGCTGCTGGCCCTGCTGCTCCCAGGGTCTGGTTCTCTCTAGCAGGTAGCATGGGTCCTGGCAGTGGAGAGGTGAGGTGGGAACTAGGCAGCCCTTTTTCCTGGTTGTGAGAGGAGTCTTTGAAATGGCTTTTGACAGCTTTGAGGCAGTGACCCCTCTGCCCTCTCTCTTCCTGCAGGCAGGGAAACTTCCCTTCAGTGCTCACCTGAGCTTCTCTGTCCTTGTGCTGTTCACCTTTGCTCCAGCCTGCAGCTGAGAACTGGCCAAGGAAACTAAGCTGTGGTGCCTGCAGACCAGGGTATTGGGCTACCTGGGACTCAACAGCCTTTTTAGTCCTTCCTCTATCAGGAGAGAAATCCAGCCGAGACATGCAGAGCTGGGGGATGCAGGGCAGCTGGGGGCACAGAACTCTGGCTGGGAAGGGGAGTCTTGGCTGGCAGCAGTGCCAACATTGGCTTATGCCAGTGCCTTGTGGCACACAGAGGTTACATGCATAGCTTTTCCTTGGGGCAGTGAGGGTAGTGAAGCAAGAGAGATGGAAAGGAAAGCAAAATCGAGCTGGGGAATCCCTCATGCCCAAAATGCCTTAAAGCCATTGCAGCCTGGGAGCCACCAGTGTCCCAATTCGAACTGAGGGGTTTATTTGGGAAGCCTTTACAGGGATGTATTTGGGATGCCTATGCAGGGATGTATTGGGGATGCATCCTTGATTCCAAGTACTACCACAACACTCATGTGCATCCACCCCAAGGATAAAGGCATGAGAAAGGTTGTTGCCATAAGTATCTGTCCCCTTTCCCAGGCTGGGAGGCAGCAAAGGCTGTCTGTCACAGGAGCTGTCAGGATGGCAGGAGGGTGTTTTGTATCCACACCCTGCCAGGCTCGCTCCTTAGCTTCTGTGGCCTTTGGAAAGTCCCAGGGTGCTCTCTGGGCAATGAGAATGACCTTGGGGACAGGACAAGACCAAAGGGACCTGCCTTTTACTGCCAGGCATGTGAAGCCCCTCATGCAGGGGGGTTGACAAAGTCTCAGGGGAAAGTGTGCATTGCCCTGGGACCACTGACTCAGGGGGTACCTGCATGAGCACTCTCTCAGGTCATGAGAGGCAGGGGCACACAGGAAGGGACTGGCATGCCATGAGCTTTTCATGGTGGATAGTGTTGCCCAGCAGCTCCAGCTGACTCATGTCACGTCAGGGCAAAGCTGGGTTCCCAGTGACATGAAGCCTCCCCTAGCTGGTGGCACCGGGATGAGCTGAGGCCAGGGCAGGCATCGGGGTGAGGGAGAGGGGGGTGCAGGTTATAAGGTTACACTAAAGAAAGAGCATCTTATGCTGGGATGCTTCTCTCCCTGGCTGAGTGCTATCTGCCTGCCCAGCCTCAGCTCAGGCTCTGTCCACCTTGGTGGAGCCTGGATGTCCCAGTTGTGGAGTTATTCTAAAACAGCAGAGTCCAGCTACAGGGATGTGATCTGATAGCAGAATCCAGATGTAGGGGTGTGCTCTGACAGCAGGATTAGGTTGCAGGGAAGTGCCTTAATATTAGGGCTGAGGCACAGGTGAGGGGGCATCAGGGTTAGTCCCCTCTGCCTGGACAAGTGTTGCTAAGCCGGTGGCAGTAACAGCATCACTGTCCTACCCAGGCTTGCCTTGTGGGCTAAATCTTTAACCAGATCAAGGGTTTAACTTTATCAGTGGCTGGAAAACACGGCATTGTTTTCCTGGGGCAAAGTATCTTGATCCCTGCAGAAATCCCAGACACGGCGCCTTTTTCTGAGCCACACTCAGCAGCTGCCCGGCACTTCAGCACAGGGACCCTCCGGACCCTATCAGGTAGGGAACACCTGTGTGTGGCCTGGGGTGCCCATCTGACACCAACTTCCCTCCAAAAATCACAGTTTGCACAGACCTGGGCGTGTTGGCACAGTGCCAACATCAAGGAGCTGGCGCTGCCTTTTGCAGGGTGTATCTGGGCATGGATTTGCCCACCCGGCAGCTATGTAGAAGGAAAGCTACTGTCAAAGCAGAGAATTCCATGGGCCCTCGAGCTCCCCTGCTGGCACCACAGTCCCCTCTCCAGCCCTGCTGGCTTCCCAACCCTGGAAAACCTTCCACAACCCCTGCCTGGAGCAGGATGATTAATTATTGCTATTAAAGCAGGAGAATGGTTTCTGTGCACATCCAGGTAGTTCAGGAACAATTAGTCATCCACCAGCAAGAGGGGGATGGGCTGCATCTCTGTGCCTGTGGAGGTGGGAGCCCTCTGCACTCAAGTGAGGTTCCAAGGTTCCTGACTCTCTTGGAGCGGCCAGAGGGAGCCCTATCTTCTCATGGGCTGTATCTGATGGGCACACTGCCTGTCCTTCCTGAGAAAGGGCAGAGCTTTTGCAGCAGAACTCCCAGGTCAGGACTCAGTCTGGAGCTGATCCTTGTACCCTCGGGGCATCTGACACTGGGGAAGGATGAGAGTCTGTAGCTCTCAGCCCCACAGCAGAGGTTTACCCCCATACAGGGTGATGCACCCACAGCAGCCTGTGCTTTTTTTTTCCAAGTGCAGCAGGGGAGATGAGGAAGAGGGGACAGGATGCTAATCCCCAGGATGGCAGATTTCATCCAGCAGCTCCCAGCACGGTGGTCCTGTGAGGCTGTGGCAGACACGTTTCAAGACAGGGGCTCATCTGGCAGTGCAGCAACAGCAGGGACATCAGCAGGAGCCAGCAGCTGGCTGGGAAGCAGGGGCTGTAATGACGGTCCATCTCAGCAAAGGTAGCAGAGCATGAAAGCAATTTCACACTTTATTAGACAATTCAGGTGCCGGCTGTGCAAGCCTGGAGCGAGTTCACACCTCTGCGTGCATCTCACCACTCTCCATGAGGTTTGGCCCTCCCTCTGGCCAGGCAGCCCTGTACTGGTGGCACAGCGAGCAGGGCCAAAGTGGGATGCAGGGCTGCTGACTGCTTCTCATTGGCCACCCAGCTCCCAGACATGGGCAGGCTCCTGGGAACAGCAGGGCCACTGGCTGGCTCTTCCTGGAGCCAAGCTGAGCCTGGCACTGGTGGTGAACTGAGGTAGCATGGTTGCAAGCACAGCTCCACTAGGGCTGTCTGTGTCCTTAAGCCTGGGGCAGCTGGGTCCCCCCCAATCCTTCCCTGCCCACTGTAGCCCTGCTGCACTTTGACTCCCCTTCTGGCACCCTGTAGTGAGGGAACAGGCCCAGTTTAGGAGCCCAGGCTCAGGGCTGCCCTGGTCCTCCCTACCACCACTCTCTTTGCCATCCAGGTGTCTCCATGTGGAGATGAGCTTTGTGGCTCCCCATAGTCACTACCATGTCCCCATAGACCAGGAACCCTGAAAAGCAGGGTAGAGCAGAGCCTGAGCTGCCACTCTCCTGCTCTCCAGCATGTGCCTGGGCTGGTGCCCAGCATCCTAGGGACATGGACGTGTGCTGTCACACCCTGTGAGTGGACGCTATCCAAATGCCTGCACGTCCAGGATATGAATCAGCCCGGACAGGAGTGCAGCAGCCACTCCTGGATAACCCACACTGCTTGGCAGGCAGCTCTGGCAGCCAGGCTGTGCTGTGTCAAACCCCTCACGGGTGGGCAGGCAGGCTGCGAGCAGCAACCCCTGCCCAGCTCCACTGCCACCTCACAGATCGGCACTGAGAGCAGTAGCACCCCAGCCTGGCATCTGTTTCCCTCCCCCTTGTACATCCCTTGCTCCCAAGGTGACAAAACACTGCACAGCAGTGCCCGGCTGGGGGCCATGTGTAACCTTGCTCTGACCTCCTGGCAAGGAACTGTCCCTGCACGGCTGTCGCCTTGTGCCCCTGGCCGCGAGCACGTTCCACCAGGGCAGCCAGAGCATTCCTCTTGGGAGAGCCTGTCCTCAACAGGCTATTTAAAGGCACACTAGTGTCCTTTATTCCCCTCATGTTAAGGCTGGATGAGCCTTGCACCCTCCAGTGAGTCTGTGTCACTTTCAGGCGCAGGGCAGTAGTGGGTGCAATAAACTTGGGTGAAATCATGGGAGGAGGTTTTCATGGGGTGAAATTATGGGAGAGGGATGTTGGTATTCTGCGTCTTGAAGCCAAGGACTGTCTTGAGTCTTGGGGAAACTATAACGGTTGTTAGCAGGACTGGTGCAGCACCCCAGCTCATCCCTTTGGGTAGAGACCGAAGGAATCACGGGAGCTAATTTCCCTCTTACTAGCAGGGACTGCAGCTACCGCTGGGATCTCACCGCAGGCAGGGCACTGTTGCCACCGCTGCTGAGCAGAATGCTGGTGCTGGCTCTCGGAGCACCATTTGAAGGATCCTCTTGGTGCATCAGCTGGACCCAGCTTGAAGCACAACTGTGTGGAGGGGGAAGGCAGCCAGTGTCTGACACAGGCAGCACCACCCCAGTCTGCTGCCATCTCTTGCAGAACTGGTGTGGCTCATGTATTTGTCCCCTTTCCTCCTTGCCCTTCATGCCTGGCAACTGCTGGTAGTTGCACTTCATGGATAGGCAGGGGTCCAGGTGAAGGACACTTCATCACAGCCTGAACCCTCACCATGCTGGCTGCAGGCAGGGCAATGGCACACAGACAGCACTGGTGGTGCCCAAAGGGAGGGAAAGAGGAGCTCTTGTTTCAGAGCACATGTAATATACAGTCCTGACAAACGTGGAATGGAGAAAGTTCAACTGGTTTTATAAACTGCCTATCAAGTCCTGCCTGTCCCAGGTCTCCTTCCAACGGGCAGATCAGAGCACAGGCAGCAGCAGTTTCTCAATCTCCTTGTCCTGCTGTCACCTTTCACCCTCCAAAGTGTTCTGGGCACCCGCAGGCTATAGAACAGGACCCGCCCCAGCTGCTGATTCCTGCCATTGCCTGCCCTGGTGCGGGGCTGATTGCATCTGTATCCTGAGCTGGCAGGAGGGCAGCTTGTGAGGGAAATCCAACTTGGTGTGATTTCATTAGGAGCAATTAATCCAGAGAAGCCATAAGTAGCGATTTTCAGTCTTGGACCCTCATAAGTGGTGAGTTGGCTGCTGTGAGGCTGAGTGGGTGAGCCTCGGAAATACAACCCCTAGGCAGTTCTCGAGGTGCCCATCAGCCTTTCCCCAGGCTAGGAGCATCCCCGGGCGGTGTCTCCAGCTCCAGCACTGCCACCCTCTCCCAGACTTTGTGTGGGTGAGCATTTGCTTGGGGCTCTCAGTGGCACTTGCATGGAGGTAGCAAGCACCATCCTCCCTGCAGATAAAGCCCCAGGATCCTGAGGGGAGCCGGTGGGCAGCCGAATGTGCCGCCTCCCTGGGAGCCGGCGTGCCAGCGCTCGCCAGCCGGGACACCACATCTTTGATGCGGCAAGAGTCTGGTGCCCAGGGCAGCCAAGATGACGCCAGGCTGCTGCACTCGCGGGTGCCTTCACGCTCCTCTGTTGCCTGCGGGGAGCGAGGGGTGGGCAGGGTGGCACCTGAGCTCTCTGGCGGTGCCAGTCCCTGGGTGCTGCAGCCGGGAGCTCCCGAATCGCCCTCTGACACCGCATGAGCTCTGCCGTGGGCACGGCGCCCTACCCCGAGCCCCGACAGCATCTGGAAACAGCGCAGCGTCAGTGCGGGCCGTGGGGAAACTGAGGCACAGAGCTGTGAGAGCTCAGGCAGCGGGCTGTCTCTCTCTGTCCCCAGGTCCGGCTTTAGGTCGGGGACTGACTGACACAGGCTGGTTCTCCCCAAAAACCTCTTCCACGGAGGCTGTGCTTCTAGAGAGCACACGTGACAAACCGCTGAGAATTAGCGTAGATCTGAGTCCCCCCGGAACTGTGCCTGCTGCCCTCGCCCCGAGTGGTACCGGCTGACAGGGAAGTACACAGCTCGCCATCCGTCTCTGCCCTGTCGCCTCGGGCTGTCCCCACTCCGGACTGGCACACTCAGGGCAGCACTTGCCACTCTCCCCTCTGCAAGCCAGCGCTGCCAAGAGCTCCCAAGGCGAGGCGGCTCTGCCACCTTGCGGTCGCACTGCCGCTGTCGCCCTGCAGTCCACAGCGGTGCGAGCCCATCGTCAGGAGTGGAACAGACAGACAGTAAGGTATAGTGTAATGTCAGCGAAACAGTCACACGACAAAGCACTGGTGGTTGCAGAAATGCTCAAAGTGTCACCCGAGCTCAAAGTGTCTTCCAAAGGGGACAGTAGCATCAGCCCTGCAGTGCTGCAGGGGGAAACTGAGGACAGGAGAGGTGCTGGGTGGCCAGGAGGGCTGGGGAGGACCACGACCATCACACTCTGTCTGGCACCCTCCCATCATTGACAATGATGCTGAGTGCCCTTTAGCAGGACAAAAGCATGTGCTGCCAAAGGGACTGCAATGGCACATCGGGGTGGGCACCCAGACAGACATGTGAGTAGCAGGTATATATGTCTCTGAGGTGCTTCACCTCAGTCTCTGAACTCAAATCAGCCATTCCCCAGGCAGCTTCTTCCCAAGAGCCCCAGATGCTTCCTCTCAGCAGCACTGCACCCTTTGCACCTTGGTCCTGTTCTAACTGGGACAACACTGTCATCACCTCTAGGGACACTTTTTCACTGCCATGGATTTCAGCAAATCTCTAGAAAACCACAGCCACCTGCCCTCACCCCCTCACACTCCTTTCCTTTGTGCAGATACAGATGGGACATGGCACCCTCACTCCTATCCATCAAAGCATGTCTGCAGACTGCCATCCCTCTTAACCACATGTACTGGGCCAGATTCTGCTAGCTGCTTCCACCACCTCCCTGGTTCAGGGCCACCACAACTGCCCTCCTCCAGCATCTCCCATGACGAATCTTTGGGGTGCCAAGCGAATGGCTCTCATCTGATGAAGCCTGCACTGAGTCTTCAGGGTGTCAACCTGGCCATGTTCACACAGGCAAGCTCCAGCCCATGGGCTCCAGCACAGGGACAGTCACCAGGTAGCTGGAGGGCACATAACCCCTCTGGCCATTCACATCCACCAGGCTCCACTCCTTGCTCCCCTTCTTGTCATGTGGCTCCAGCACCACCACAGGCTGCCCTGCCTGCAGACTCACCTCCTGTGGACTCCTGGCTGTGAAGGAGAAGCCGGCGACCACCTGCAAAAGGCAGGGGAAGGAGGGAGGAAGCCCTTGCTGGGTAAAGGGGGAAAGGCAGGATTCAGAGAGGACACTGCAGTCCTGCCATCGATGGAAGGACACTGGGGACCCCAGTAAACTCAGTTCTCTTAATTTTTCCAACCCAGGTCCCAGCAAGGAAGACACCAGCCTCACAGGGCACCTACAAGGCGCTTGGCTGCACATGTATGAACACATGTATGCTGAAAAAGCTGGTCCACCTTCCCACCCACAGGCTGCACACACATGGAGTAGCATGGAGCTGGTGAAATTGCTAGGAATGGCCTTGGGGTGTCTCCCACTCTCACCTGAAAAGCTGGAGTGAAGGTGGCCACCTGGGGGCTAGGAGCTCCAGGTGGAGTGTACGAATGTCGCCTTTTCTCTGTACCACTCTCCAGTGCTGGCATCTGCATCAAGGGCTGCTGGCCTTGTACCGGGCAATAGGGCTGGAGTTTTCCAGCAGGCACAAACCCTCGGGGACCTGGAGGACATTCAGACACAGAGGTTATGGGGCCCTGATGTCTGGCACACGTGGGACTGGTTGCAGGAGAGAGGAACTTGGCTGCTGCCTGGCATGACACAGAAGCCCCACTCAAACTAGTCCATTACTAGGGGACCCAGCAGCAAAACCCCACAAAAGGGGGTTTCAAAATGTTTCTATGTACATAGGATTCTCCTTTTCCAGCCACGATGAGCCACGAGTGCTCCCTCATGGGGAAATCCAGACTTTACAGCTAATGACTATGAGTACAGCTGGCAAAGCAGAGATGGGTTTGAGCTGAGCAAACCCAAGGCAATGAGCTGCTGTTTCATCCAAGATGAGGAAGTGGTTCAGATTTGGGTTCTGACCATGGGGCCAAGGCAGGGGCAGGCTCCCTGTAGTTCTTACAGTACCTCCAGCATCCACCAGCCATCTGCTTGTGTTCCCCTTAGTGTCCACACTTTGCAGCAGAGCTACAATTTGTCCCCTTTGCAAGGTCAGGTCCAAGTCTTTGCTGCCACTTATGTTGCTTGTCACTTGGTAAAGTCTGTCTGGGCCATGCTTGCTCACGAGGGAAAGGACCTTCCGCTCCTCGGCAGCATTCAGAGGCTGGTAGGGAGCAAGAGACACGGGAACACAATGAGACAAGTAGGAGACTGAGGCACTCCCTGCCTGTATGTGTGTGCCCCTTTCTGCAGGATCACATCCCAGAGAGAGGTTAGAAGAGAAACTCCTTCATACTTTCTGGAGATGAGTGTCCAGAACCAAAAGAGCTGAGACTGGTTATTCCCAGCCAGCTGCTGTCAGGAGCTTGGTGGAAATATTGTGGCTGTGGCAACTGCCTGTGCCACTTTCTGAGTCAGCCTCCCCCACAAGGAGATGTTCTGCACTCAGAAGCCACAGTCCTACCTCTTCATGCAGCAGGCCTGAGAGCTTCTGCTTCCCAGTTCCTACCTGTGTCACAGGACTCGGCGTGACTGTCTCAAACATCTGGCAGAAAGTATGGAGCTGTGTGTCAGATTGCTTCAGGGTGTCTCCCACCATCTTCCAGAAAGCAGGAAGAGGTGTGCGGCCATGGGGCATCTGTGAAGATAGACCCTGAGGTCAGAGAAAGCCCTAGGGAGGGGAAAAGTTGTGAGTAGGGTCATAAGAAATGGAGGAGGAAGAGAAGAGGAGCAGGAGAACAGATCTTGTTAAGATGAACCTTGCATCTAGGATGTAGTTCCCTTTGTCAGGGACAGCTGCTGCTCTCTGGCTTAGAGATACCTGCCCAGGGCACTCAGACATGTGGCTCTTGGGCTGTTTACAGCTCACTGCAGCAGTCCCTGGATCCCGCTGTCCTACCCCAAGCCCACAGTCCATCCCATCTGACTAAAAAGGGAGACAGGTTGATGCAGCTCTGGAGTAGATATGTGCAGTGTAAGCAGCCCAGATCGAGCAAGAGGAATCCACCTTTAGGACTAGGTATGTGTAAGTAGTGCCCAAAAGGATAACTCATCTTGGTAATGGTCAGGCCAGGGCCATGCTCTGCCCTGACCCAGCACACTTGTAAACACCACTCTCAAGTGCTGTGAGGCATCCAGGGTATGGAGATTCTAGGGATGCTGATTCCTAAGGCCAGAAGCTGTCCTCCTCCTCAACTTTGCAGAACAGAGCTCTTGGGAGCTCAGAGTTAACACTGAGCTGCACATCAGTAAATTTCCAGTAGTGTCCTCAAAGAAAGAGTGGGGCACTTCCTGGCACTCCAAGGAGTGACTCTCACCTGCTCAAGCTCCTTTTCTGCCTGGTGCAGGACTTGGGCGGCCAAGTCCCGTTGCAGAGCACAGAAGGAGCACAGTATCTGCCCCAGGATCTGCAGAGCCATCTGGTTGAATCGTGGGAGCTCAGCCACGAGCAGGGAGTTGATAGCAAGGTAGGTGTTCATGGCTGCCTCTTCATCGTATGTCACACTGCCCATCTCACTCTTCCGCTCCTGGATCTCCTCATAGTCCAGCAGCTTGTCCAGGCGCTTCTTGACCAGCTGTTGTGGCCCCACCAGCATGTCTGAGAGGCTGCAGAGGGGCTGGCACACCAGCCTGTCCAGTCGTCGCTTCTGTGGGGCAAGAGAACCCAGATCTCCACATGAGTCCACCCAACAGGCCCAGCTATCTCAATGGAGCACCATCTTACACTGGAGAAAAGGCTGAGGGAATGGAGAGTACCTGAGGCATCCTTCCCTGCGGGCACATAGGATGCCAATGAAAGCAAACTATGTGTATGCCATGATTCAAAACCTGTCTGCCATGCAAATGATTGGGTAGGACCCTTATGTGCCAGGTTCCACAGGCCAAGAAGGGTATTGCAGTGACTGTCACATGCAGACCATAGTGTTCTGGTTGGATGGAGACCCTCAGGCCTGTGTCTTTGTGGTTATCCCTTTCTCTGCTGTTGCTCCCTGGGGATGCCAGCATCCAGGTGTAGGTTCCAGGCTGCCCTGTCACAATATTCTCTGCTTGGGGAACCCTAACTGTGCTCATGGGGGTAGCCACGATTCAAGAAGGAGTCCTGGAGAACCAAGCAAGGGTGGTGGAAGAAGACAGATAGGTGGCTCACTGGGTATGGATAAGTTGGACTGGGATTTTGGGTCAAACAACTGTGTGAGTTAAACAACTGTGTGAGTTAAACAAATGGTACAATGTATTTGCCACCATCCTGTGCCCTGCCACAGCCCTGCCTGCATGTCTAACCATGAACCATGTCAGAGCCCTGAGGGCACTACTAGCCTTTAACAGCCCAAATCAGACTTAACTGGGGCTTCCACCCATACCCCTGCACAAAGCCCATTTAAGGGCCTTCAGCTGCTGCCTGAATATTGTCATGGGTATGCTGCTATAAGTAGCTCATCTCCTAGATAATCCTATCAAATAGACACTGCACCTTGTCTCCAGCCCGGGATGGGCTTTAGAACTTTGCTGTAACCATGTCCCTGGCCCTGCCTCCTCCTCTTTCCTGTATGGACCCTGGAGCTGGTTCCTCACTTCCTGTGCCTGGGACTGCTGATGGATCCTGTCACTGTGCCCTGGTTTTGCCTGCAAAGTTCAGGGGACTGTGCCTGTTGGTGAGGTCACTTCCCCCTCTGAGGTGCCTCTCAACTCTTGGCTACCCTGCCCTCATGGAGCAGCAAGTCTCTGCTGGTGTGAGCAATGCCTGGCTAAAGGAGATCTACAGGGAAGGAGCACTCACAAACTCAGGGAAGACAGTGCAATGGAGGTGTTCTGCAAAGTGACGGTACTGCTGAGCAGGTCCCTCGTTGATCTGTAGCTCACATTTGTGTGGGGTGGGCAGCAGGAATGCCTGGAAGAGAGAAAGCCATCAGAACTGACCTGCAGAAGCTGCTCAGTACTAGTTGACCTACTTGCAACTTATCCCTATGTTCTGAAAGACATGCTGTTTTACCAGCTTGGATTCTCTGTACTAGTTGCCCAGCAGGAATTATGCTCTGGGCTACTCTTGGAGCTCAGGAAATAGCAGAGTGTTCAGGAGTGATGCTCTGGGCTACTCTTGGAGCTCACTTGGGGGTTAACAAACCTCTCCCCATGAGCGTGAATCACACACCAGCTTGCACAGGCCAGGTAGCCAAGGTTGCCCTGTGGCCCTGAGCAGTCTGCCCAAGCTTGATGTTACCTGGTGCTTTGACAATTGTGTTTGGTGCTCCAGTAGATCCATGAAGTCACTTGTATTTGTATACAGAATTGTACCTCTGCCTCTGCATGGAGAGTGAGACTGGTGGGAGAGATAGCAGCAGAAAGATATCTTGGGTGGTGACCCTCTCTGCTTTGAGAGGGTTTGTTCTGATGTTAACTCTGAGGGCAGCATCCTCCTTCCTGCCTGGAGGCAGATTTTGACCCACAACTACTAGACACAGAGAAGGGTGCACTGAGCTACTGGACCCCAGCAGCAGGCTGGGGCTCAAGAGAAACCTGGCCTCCTCTTCGTACTGTGCCTGGCTTTGCTGCCTCTTGCAGTCATCCCAGAGCAGCAGAAACAGTTTCTGTTTGATTCTCACCAGTCATGGCTGCCGTGGGCCTCTCTGAGTGCCCTGATCTATGTCCTAGATCTTTTAGCCCGTGGTTGTGTTTTGGAGACTTCCACAGGAGGGAAAGGGATTGACCCTTTGAGCAGGAAACCAGTGTGCTTCTCCTCAATCCTACAGGGGCTCTTATACAAGCAGAGATGGCTGTAATGGTCTTGTGTGCACAAAGATTTGCCTCTTATTGTTGTGAAGGCACTGGTACAGACAGATACACAAGAGAGAACTGCCAGCCAGCATAAAGAGAGGCCAGGCCATCTCTGCCCTATGAGAACGTCTTCATCAGCTCCTCACATGTCTCCAAGAAGCTTTCAGGAGACAGACAGGGTATGTATGCAGCACCTTACTCCACCAGCAGCTCCTCTGAAGCTTCATACAAGCCAGAGCATGACTAAACACAACTTATTATCTAGGCTGCCCAGCCTGTTTGCAGACACTTGATGTCCCAGCTGAATCCAAGAAGATGGTGTACAGAGATGAAGTTCACTCATGGGCTGTGCTAGGCAGGACGCCAGGAGCCAAGGAACAGTCATACCCTGATCCCCTAGCTGATGCCTTATCTCATTGTCATACTGATTGCCATCTTAGTTTTTTTTTTCTATTCTAATCCTATTTTACCCATTTCTTGGGCTTCAGGGTATCTTTCAGTTCCCTTTTCCTCCTTCCCAATCTCAATATGGGGAACCCTTGTCAATATTTTCATGACAAGGTCTTTGCAGCCCTTCAATAGCTGCTTTCTGAACCTTTCGCTATTTCTTGAGACTTTTCCTGGGGATTTCAGGTTTTGATATTGCACATACTTTCACTTCCCTCAGAAGCCCCAAGAGGTTTCCACAAGAAAATCACAGCAGTTACTCAGCTGGGGCATCTCAGAAGAGAGGTTTGTTCTTTCCCTGATTTAGGAACACTTCTGCCTTACATCTGCTATGCAAGAATTCCCAGACTAGGTAGCACTCAGCCTTCTCGGCCATTGAACGCCTTGAAGTAATGATCCATTTAAGGACAAATTATTCCCAAATGACACCAAGCTGAGACCATGTCATTGAAGCCTTGACTTTGTTTTAAACTCTGCTGTACCTGAGTGAACTTTAGATGCTGTGTAAGCCCCCAAAACGACATCTTTAACTGACAGATACAAGTCACTGAAAATTCCCAACTAGTTTCCATAGCTGAAAGTATTCCACAATCCCAAGAAAAAATCCTGATACCTGGAAGATGCCAACCCCCTACAGGTGGTCAGGATTTTACCTCTAAATGGCCCAGGTAGGATGCTACGTTCTCCTTCAGCATGGCCACACCAGATACAACACATTGGAACTTCTCCTCTAGGTCATCGTACTCCTTGTCCTCTGTCTGAAAGGCAAGAAGCAGCTTACACCCCAATGCTTCGGGTGTCCTTTGCTGAGTGTTTGCATAAAAAGCAGCCAGACACCTGCCTAATGCCCATGGTGCTGGGGATGGGCAGAGGAGACCCCGAGGGGCTTCAGGAATCTGAAAATGGCCAAAATCTTGGGAGCTTGGGTTGTGTGCAGAAGCAGGTTTCAGTGTGGTTGTGTCACTGGGGAAAACTGGAGTGGTTTTGTTTTCACTGGTGTAAAAGAGGGTCCCATGGATCCTTTGGGGGTCAAAGCACTCCCCTGCAGTGTTCTGAGGCAGTGAGTGAGGAGTGTACCCACATCCCTTCTACCCTGTTGGTGCTTGGGAGGTGGGAGCAGGAGCCACCCTTAGGCTACTCAAAGATGGAACTGTGGCTCATGTGACAGACAGCAAAGGCCACTGGGTGTCAGCATTGGCCATACCACCTCGGCTCTGCTCTCCTCTTCCCACTGGCGGGGCGATTTGGGAGTGGAAAGCTCCAGAAACGACGCAGGGAAAAGCAGTGGGTCTGTGAGATGCCTACCTTGGGCACGATGCCGGCCTCGTGCATGAAGAGCCGGCTCAGCCGTGTGGTCTTCTTGGCGATGGAGTGGGTGTTGAGGCGCGCAAAGCGGTCCCGCAGCGTCAGGTGCTCAGCCTTGTTGTATTTGGTTGCTGTCACGTTGAAAGAGGCTCGTGAGGTGGCAGGGAAAATAAAAAATCAGAAGAGGAAACTTCAGGGCAGCACTCTGAAGGATCACATCACATCACAAGAAAGACCAGAAGCGCCCAGGCTCAGAGCTGACAAGTGGTGATCATGAAGACAAGCACAGCCCACATCAGAGAAGGGCAGCGCCAGAGTGAAAGTACTTTGAAAACAAAAAAGAGCAAGCTTCTCTCTGTGGGGAGCTTAATTTCTCCTATCCCAAGGGCAGGACTGTTCCTCCCCATTCCCCAGCTCCAGGAATGCAGCCTGACTGGTTTTTGCCTGGCACCCCCCCCATGCCACCCAGGTCCTGCAGCCTTCAGGCTGTGTCCAAAGTGGCATTTGCAGGTTCCAGGTACTGCCCACATGAGTCTGTGGCTCCAGCAGGCAGGACAGGGGGAGGGCAGGAGAGCTTTGAACTGATTGAAGTGGGAATTAGTAGGACAACAGGGGTCGGCCGGGGCTTCCTAGACGCTGTGCCCCTCACTTGTACTGAGGCTCCTGCCCACTCACCTACTTCTCTGTGGCGCTTGTACTCATTGATGTTGGCATTGACCTGGGCCATGGCTCGGACGGCTGCCCGCAGGGCTGGGTAGGCACTGGAGCTGGTGGGGGTGTTCTCCAGGATCTTCCCAAGCAGCAGTGGGTATTTAGTGATCCTCTGCACTGGCATCACCAGGAAGAAACTGAGGTCTGATGCGCCTGTGTGAGGCCTGGTGGAAAGGGGAATTGCTCGAGGTTGGTGTGGCGGTCTGCCCTGCTGCTCCTCCCAGCTTCTCTCTGAGCATCGTGGGGAGAAAGCTTCCAGCTTCAGAGAGCTTGTCTGCCTTCGATGTGCAGGCAAGTGCTGCCCAGCAGCTGTGGGATGCAAGGCAGCCCAGAAGGCAGTGCCATCCCCGGATGGTGCCTGCCTCCCAGAACAGTGCTGGGCTTGTCTAGCTGGGAGGCACGAGATCTGCACTTGCTCCAGGAGGAACGGGGAGGGACAGAGTGGGCAAAGCGCAGGCAGGACTCCCGTTTGGGAGTCACACTGTGACAGCCTGTGCCCTGAAACGGAGAGCAGCTAATCTCAGAGCTGCCACACCTGCTTCTCCTAGCTCTGACAGTCTTTGTGACCCCCACAGTAGTTCAGAAGAGGTTTGACAGGTCCCTCGGGGCCAACCTGTCTCTCTGGTCAAGGTGGGGAACATGTACCCTTGGTGGGCAAAGCCTCTGGGACTGTGGGGCTGGCAGTAGCTGTGAGTGCCACCTCAACCCTTGTTTTGGGATCCACTGTAAAAGATCAACAACCTGCAGTGCACCTTTGGCAAGTGGCACCAGTGATGCAGGATGGCAGCTAGGGACTATATCATGCAATGCCACAAAGGTGATATCCATGATATTAGACTCAGCCTCTTGGCATGTAACCATGCAGGCAGCTTGTCCAGGGAGGAGAAGGGCATGGCCAGAAGGTAAAATGAGAGGGGGATACCTCAGCTGCAGGTACCTACACTGTTGCATTCAGAGTTTCCAAGATCTCCTCCTGCATCCTGGGGTCCTTGCGGTAGCTCTCCACCAGCAGGAGGGCATGGTCATAGCTGGCACAGTAGATCTTATAGACCGTCTCCATCTCATCCTTGAACTCTTGGAATAGGTTGCCTAGGAAAGGAGAGGAAGGCTGGCAATGATGGTCCTTTCCTATGGCCTCAGAGAAAGGAAGAGGTTTCTCTCCAGCCTGCTGGAAGGGTGAAGCCAGCAGAGCAGTGCCAGCCCAATGTGCCAGGTCAGTGTTCTGCACTCTGGGCACCTCTGCTAAGCTGGGCCTGATGCTGCTGGAAGCTGAGCAAGGCTGACTTGTCCCTGTAGGATCCCTGTGGGTGGCTGCCTATGGATGGCAATATGCAGGCAGCAGGCTGAGGAAGGTGCAGGAAGTGTCAGAGTGGGTGGGCTGGGAACTGCACTCACACCTGCAAAGTCATGGGCATGGGTCAGCTCTTGGCAATGCACTTACTGATGCAGAGCAGCTGCTCTTGCTCCTGGGTGGCTGTGGCCTCCAGACCCTTCAGAAACCGTCTGGAGACATCGAGGATGTCATCAGTGTTAGAGAAGAGTCCTTCCACATCAAGTTCAAGTAGCTGAAGGGAACAAAGGTGCCCAAGGGTAAGTAAAATACATCAGATGGAGGTAGAACATGCTCTGGAGGCACTCACATCCTTCTGAGCTCTTGTGTTCTTCCATCTGCCCCACGCAACACCCAAAGAGCTGGAGTGATCCTCTGTTTCAGGAGGCACTAAGGATGGTGAGACCTTACTGAGCTACCAGGCAGGGCAATGAGGCCTTTTCATATTACAGAGGCCCTTTTATATTACAGAGGCAGGATCTCAACTTTCAGATGGCTCTACTGGGTAAGACCAAATGTCCACCCAACCCAAAACCCTGTCTAACCATGGGAAGCCTATGAATGTGGAAGGAGAGCATGTGGTGACCTTCCTGCAGTGGTCTGGGCATCTTGCAGATCTCAACAGATTCAGCCTGTGATCCCTAGGTTTGGGATGAGGGGATGTGACTTCTCTCACCTGCTTCTTCTGGAGGTGTGCCCGGATGTCAGACACACAGAGCTGGATGTTATGGACGTAGCTGGCCTCAGTGGTGATGAGCTCCTCCACAGCCAGATGCTGGCTCAGCTCCATCCTGTCACAGGGCATCACCTCCTCGTAGATGGCTTCCTCAGCCTCAGCTGCTTCCTCAGCATCGGGTTCTGCCCCGTGGGTGCTTGCCATCTTGGTATGACACTCTGTGGTGGGTAGCAGGGGGTTAGGGACAGGCTGTGACAAGGGCAGCCTTGGGAATGATGCTCCAGTGTACAACCCATCTCAATCTCTGTGTGGGGACTCATCACCAGGGACACTCAACCCACCTGCATTTACAAGCTAGGGGAGGATGAGACTCCAAAGCTGTGAAACCATAAAGCACGGCAAACCAGGAGCAGGCTGACAGCAGGTGGCAGACACCCATGTGTGGCAGACAGGGACTTGTCATCCACACATGCTCAAGTTTAGTGACCATCTGCAGAGCCAGGGGAACTCCAACTGCAGGCAGGGGACTGGCAGCACTCACCCTGCACCAGGACTGCTGCCCAAAAGTGGAGCAGGATTTGCCTCTGTCCCTCCCCCTGCCATGGCTGACAGCGCCTGCTGGCACACTGCCTTGCCTTCCAGAGTCCTATTCAAAGTACAAAGGGTGTTTTTGCAGCGCTTGAACAACAGGCGTTTCACAAGACAAGAAAGTCACAGGGATAGGGGAGAGAAGTGGGCGATGCTACTGGTGCCTCTGTCACAGACATCTGCAGTCCCTAGTTTGCAGTGACCCTCTCCTGTCCAGCACAGCCCCTTCCCATCTCCTCTCTGCCTGTGATAAGCATGAAAAATCAGAGCTGATTCATGCTGTTTCCTTTCCAGGGAACAATCTCTGCTCTACATGATGCAGAGGAGGATGGAGCACCTCCCAGAGCATCACAGATAGCGCTCAGTCACAAACAGGAGGCCTTGAGAGAGAGACATGGCACAGCCCACGCCAGCACAGCACTGGGCTCAGCTGGGTCCAGAGCCCAGCCTGGGAGGGAGATGCTGCCAGGCAGCCTGCTCAGGGAGGATGTGGAGGCGGTGAGGGGCAAAGGCAAGGCAGAGATGGCTCAGCAGGATAAAAGCAAGACAGCACAGGCAGTGGCACAGTGAGGGTGGTTCTGCAACTGCTCTCCACTGCCTGCCCAGCCAGTGCCAAACTCCATGGTTGAATGTCAGCTGGACTGGCACAGCACTGACAGCCAGGCACTCACTTCAGAAGCTGCAGCCCCTGGTGCTTGCAGCGGGAGGGGGGTTGGCAGGACAGCCTAAGCCTCCACTGAGGAAAGGTCCAGCTAATGATCTGGTGCTGCAGTTGTGAGCACTGTACACAGGGTGAATGTTCCCTCCTTGGCACATGCCCACTGCTGCTCTGGAGAAGAGCTGGGCTTGGCACAGCAAGCAAATGCCTGTGACAAGGTATGAGACTCTGCCACATTACTCTGTCAACTATTTGTCATCTTGCCCTCTGCAAATTTGTCTGACACACCTGACTGTGGCATAGTAGTGGCTGCTTTTGGGACATGGGAAGTAGAGGACACCTTCCTGCATCCCTTTGGTTTCCAGACAGAAGGATTCCCATTAAGAAGTCTTGGACAAGTCAGCGTCCTCTGCCTGAGGGTGACTGCAAAATCTTTGCTGCGATTCCGTCTGAGCCCTGGAGAGATGTCCTGTAGCCTGGGGGCATGCAGGCGCTGGCTGTCACTGGTCCCGGCACTAGCATCCACCAGAGTAAGAAGCTTCTTTGAGGGTTACCCCCAGAGCGAGGAAACCTCTTTTTCTCCCCTCACCACCCCAGCCTGAAGCATCAGAGGAACAAGTGCAAAACTAGAAAGAAGCATTTCTGGGTGGCACTTGACCACGCAGAGAGCGCAGGAGGGGTTTCATCTCCCAGCTCTCCTCCCAGGCAGTCGACATGTCACCGCCGCCTCGGTAGCTCCGAGCACTAACTAGCATCCCTGCGGGGTCCGGGCAGCGCCACACGTCAGCTCTCTGGGACCCCGCTCCAGCCTCACAGTTCCCACCCTGCGCCCTGAGGGACGGGCTCCGGTAAGGCCCCGCCATCTCCCTGCTGTCCCCGCCGTCACCTCCAGATCCCGCAATCCGCTGCCGCGGCCCCGGCTCTTACCTGCGGAGGAGGCCGGGGCTGAAGCCGTGGAGCCGAGGGCGGCCGCGGCCGCTCTCTCGCCGCCTGTGGGCACTCAACGGCAAACCGCGGCGCCGCAGCGGGGCTGGCACGGCCGGCGTGGGCACGGCGGGAGGAGCCCACGGCGTAGGGTGACGGTGTTTAGGAGCTCCGTCCCAGCTGTTCACCGGCCGCGGGGCCCGGTCGCCGTGGGATGGGACAAACAGCGCTGCCCTGGCTACGCAAGCCCGGCGGCGGGGAGGCTGGCGAGCGGCCAGGAGAGCTGGTTGGTGGCCCGTGATCACCGCCTCCGCCTGCCGCCGGCACCCGAACCCGGCCGGGAGAGGAGCGTGGGGAAAGCGAGCCTGGGGAGTCGCTGAGGCTGCTGTGGCGGTGGATGGAGGGGGGAGGAAGAGAGTATGCTCCCATCTGTCTCATCTGGTCGCCAGGTGCCCTGCCTGCCTCTGTATGGCTGACACCACTGCAGCAGCCCCTTGCCTTAGCCCCTTGTCCATCCTCGAACCATGGTGCTGCACAGCCGGTGCCACAGCAGAACTTCCCACCTCCCAGTAGCCTGTGCCGGGTACCTCCAGCTGGAGAGCAGGGGAGTCCCCAGCTCGCCTCTGCTGGAATAAACAGACAAGTCCTCCGTGTCTTTTTATGGCCTTCCAGAGTTTTGCTGCCTCAGTACCAGCTTAGTGCCCTGGTGCTTCCACAGCCCATCCGTGGATGCACAGGCTTCCCACTGCATTACCGCAGGCAGCCACCCCTCCCACCGCACACCCTTCTCTGCCATCCCTTCCCCACTGCTCTGCTGTGGAATGGGGTTTGGGGCAAACAGAAATGAGAATACATAAGTGAGAAGTGGTTGCACAGATTGGGCGGTTGGGAGCCAGTGGCTATTTGTTGTGAGGTTGTTTTTTCCCTCGTGAGTTGTTTGCATCCCTATAAACAAAGTATTGAGAAGAGAGGCTGCTCTGCAGTCAGCCCCTCAGCTGGGCACTCGTCCTCAGCCTGGCCTCAGAGAGGGGATGACAGCACCTGGGTTTTTCCATACTGATCCACAGTTTCCAAAAACTGGCAGAGGAAAAGGGACTGAGTGTTATAACGACACACACAGGTCACAGGCAGTGTCTATGTTGGCAGGCAAACTTCTCCATGATCCAGAACAGGGTCTCCAGTGCGGTCCCCCCTTTGGGTCAATATCTGAAGGTGCAAGCCCCCAGCTAACATGAGGTGGCTGGTGTGAACTGGCTAGGGCAGTATGGGGGGGCCACAAGCATCTTCCCCACTGCCTCTCCCTCAGTGGCAATGCCACAAGGGCCTGCTTGCCCTGCTGCCTTCCCTGCCAGCATTCCATCCTGACAGCAGAGATGCTGGATGCAGCTTGTGGGGTTGTGCCAAGAGCATGAAACTGCCCTCCCTTGTCCCTGTGCTGGAGGGATGTATCAGCACACAGGAGAGTTTGTGGATGGACAAACTGGGCAGCAACATGGCAGGAGGAGCCAGGATTGGGAAGAGGCAGAAGCTTGAATGCCCAGACAAGTGTTTTGAGAAGAAACCAACATGCAGCAATGTCCCCTAGATGGGTAGGTGGTGAGAGTAAAGCCATCCTACAGGAATAGTTCCCAGAGCAGCTCATGCCATATGGGCTTAAAGCAAGACATGTGGCCATAGGAGAGACTCACACATGACTGAGCAACCAGGGCTTTACCTGGCTGTGGCCTTGTGGACAAGATGTGGACAAGATGTTGTCTCCCTTGCAGGTGGCAGCAGGGATTCAGTCCTTGCCCAGGTGCTTTCAGAAGCAGTGAAAGGCCTGTCTGCAGCTCCTCAGGGAAGCATGAAAGCAGGCTGGCTGCCCTGGCCTGGCTCTCCTTATGAGGGAAAAGCAAATAGGCACTGAATAATCAAGACCAATGTTTGAGTCCCAGGGAGAGGTGTTGTGTTCAGTTTAAGCCAAGCTAAAGGGTTCCAGTCGGGTGGGATGTCCTCTGGCACCCTTGTGGGCAGCCAGCACTCTGTCCTGCCAACACAAAACCTGGCAAGTGGTGTACGGGTGTAAGAACACTTGTGGGACTGTGTGGGATTCCACAGCACTGAGGACAGGAGGGAGGCAAGACTGCCTTCTGCAACAGAGCCAGATTTGTGCAAACTCATTGCAAAGCTGTTCTTACAGGATGCTTCTTGAAGAGCAAAGGTAAGCCACCTCCATGGGAGCACCCAGCCCTCTTCTTACCCAGTGCCGTGTCAGCAGCACTTTTCTGGCTCTGTTCTGTCAGTATTTATGAAAAAATGCAACCTCAAGGTGCTGCTGGGACAAGGTACTGCTTGTGTAATGATCAGCTCAGCTCAGAGGTTGGAGGTTCAGAAGTTTCTGTCTTGAAAGAGGCACGGCAGTAAAAGTATCAGCCAGGCATGTTTGCAGGCCAGGAGGCTGCCAGATCTCTGTGGCAAGACCCAAGCTCACCAGGATCATGCAGCTGCTCAGCACGTGTGCAGCAGCTTCAGGGTTAGAAAGACACTATATCAGCCAAGGCAATGGTTACTGCCCACCTGCATCTCACCCCGAACTTCATCTGGAAATCCTTTTGCTGTTGACAGGAATATTCCCAGCTACTCAAGACTCGAGAGCTCAGACTGTTTGGATGAAAGCTAAAACCATCAGGGGGCTCTCTAGGGACTCAGCAGATAAGCTTTGAGTTAGAGCTTGCCCAGAAAATAAACACCACTTCCAGCCATGCAAAGTTGGTTCAGGTTGTGCCTAACAACAGCAGGCGGGGGTTCCTCTGCAAGCAGCAGGTTTGCACAGGAAAATCATATTTCCTCTGCATGATATTTTCCATTATTACTGTTCTTTGGACTTGTTTCCCATTTTGAAAGGACTTTGTGACCACAAGCCACTATCAGCCATTCAGTGGTGAAATGAAAACATGGGGGGGGAAAAGCAGCTGGAGAATTTGTTTGCAGATGCATCCTAATCACAAAACTTCCTCCCACACTGCAGGTCTAGGAAGTGGACTTTGCCTCCAACACCATTGCTTGTGCATTCTGTGCAAAGCAGAAAAATTCAAGCAAGGGTGCTTGGTGAAAAAGAAAAAAAAGCCTTTGAAATGAAAGGTCTTCATTCTGCTGGGCTGTCAGCACGGGCTAGTCCTGAAATACCACATTGATATCATTCCTACCTCTTCCTTCTTCCTTTCCCTGCTGACATAAACTGTGTTTAAATCCTCTGTGGGAGGGGAGAAGGGCTGTGCCTACCTGTTCGGGACAATCCCATCCCTGAACTCCACCAGGGCTGTGCCAAGGGCTCAGTCCGGATCTGGCAGCAATTGTACCAGCTCCAGTGGTCTGGAAGAAGCTGCCAGCTCCAGCCTCATAGCTTGGGGGCAGGGGGAATGGTACTCCTTGCCCTATGAGACAGAGAAGAGCCTAAAAATAAGCAGACGGAATTTGATCCACACAAACTAAATTAGGAAATCAGCTCTTTATTTCTAAGAGGGTGATTTATGGGACCCAGGCAGACCTCCTCTTGGTCTCTCAGAGGCTGAGGAACCTCACTTACATATTTACATTTTAGTGTTTGAAGCTTCATTGTCCTTTCTGTTGTCCTTTCCTCTTCCCACTTAGTCTCTTCTGCCTTGAATTGCTTTGCCTACCCTGAGATCTCAATTCCTGTCCTGACAGAGCTGGTAACTCTGGGTTTTTAACCCATCTGGCCCACGTTTCTCTAGATAGCTGAGCCAGCTGCTGGTGAGGACAGCTCAAGGAGAAAGCCAGACACTGATTTGAGAGTACTGAAGGCTGAGGCATCTGCCTTTCTGCCCAGACAGTGGTGCCTGCTCTCTCAGGACCAGTGTGGAGCAGTGCTTTGCTACAGCCCCTTTGCCATCTCTTGTTCAACAAACCAAGTAGTTGCGGCACTTACTCTTATTTCTCCCATTAATGCAAGGATGCCAGTGGCTGCTTTTCCTGCTGATATCTGTGCTGAGGAAGGATAACAACTTGCTGGAGAGCACTATTACCCAGTTAGCAAACTGGTTATTTCATAAGCGGTGAGATCTGCAAGATCTTCCATCCCTGCCCATCAAGGATGCACACAGACAGGCCACTTCCTGAGAGCTGATGTCTCCAAATCTAAGAGCAGGACAGACACTTAGACCTCATCCCTGCCTGGAAAGCCATGTCTGATCAGGTGCCCGTGGCCCATGGACATCTGAGCAGGTGCCCATGGTCCATAGACATCTGAGCAGGGGCTCCAGGGGGATATGGAGGTGTCTGCAGCACCTTGTAGCTCTAGGAAGAAGGACAAACATTTCCAGGGCCATTCAGCCCCCAGCTGGGGCAGTGCCAGCAGCAACACTCCTTGCCCAAAGCATCCCGCAGGCATGGCCACAGCATCCCACCAAGCACCTTCCACCTGGAGTGAGGAGGCCATGAGACAGAAGATAAGAAGACTTTAGAAAATTCTGGTGGCTTATGCTGATTAGTCATTTCCACTAGTCAAACCAACATCTTCTCTCTGCCTGGTGTTGTACAGTTTCTGCTCCTGACAAGTCATCACAACCACCCACCAGCAGAGCTGGAGATCCTCGTGACCACTGTCTCCTCCCAGTGGCACCCCACGCTGTCATCCTGGGCCACCCACACAACCAGGCACCCCTCTGCTAGTACCACAGCTCAGGGTGCAGTTGTTCTGCACAAGGTGAGGGCATGAGAAAATAAATAAAGGCACATCCCCTCGAAATTCACCTTCTCTTCAAGGATCAGTCCCACCAGCACTAGCTCCTCCAGGCAAATTCCTGCGTGAGTTTCTAGAGGCTGAAGGAGCTTGTGCCTGAGTGGGAGATGTTGCAGGAGCTGACTTGAAGGGTGGTAAGGAGGCAAGAGCAGCCCTTTGAAGCTGCCAAGCCAGTCAGCATGCAAGTTCTTCATCTCTTGTTCCACTGACGCAACTGGGAGTGCCTCTGCCTTGACAGGGCTTGTGTCTCCACCACAGGCAATAGTAAGATCAGGCCCCTTGAGAAAGATCATTGTGTTCTTGTTTCACTTCTGAAGGCAAAAACCTAGCCCAGGAATCTCAACCAGCATGGTATGTCTCACAGCTTAGTAAGGAGACCAGAACAAAGACCTTGCAGTAGGCCACCAGCTCCACGTGCTGCTGGGAAGGAGGGCAGGGCTGGGCAGCCCCAGAGCTTTGTACAGGCGGCTGTGGAAGCCTATGTCTGAGAACCTTTTTAGGGGACCAGCCTAAGGCCTGGCCTTCCCTTCCCTTGGTGAAGTGATCAACAACCAAGTAGGGAGAACCAAACATCTCCACCAGGGGCTGGGGGTGGGCAGCTGTCTGGCATCACAGGAGGTCTAATAGCAGATCCTGGTCAGGTCACTGCTGGTGGGGCATACCAAGGCTCTGAAGACAGACAGATGTGGCCAAAAAAACCCAAAAGGGATGAAAAGAGGCTGAGGTGGAAGGAGAAGGGTCCCTGGAGCTCCAGGAGCAGCAGAGGTTTTGCAGGGTGGTGAGACACTGACCCAGGTTGCCCAGAGATGTTATGGATGCCCCATCCCTGGAAGTGTTCAAGACCAGGCTGGAGAGAGTTCTGAGCAGCCTGGTCTAGAGGAAGGTGTCCCCGACCATGGCAAGGGGGCTGTAACTAGGTGATCTTCAATATCTCTTGCAACTCAAACCATTCCATTATTCTATCATTGTATGATCACTTCACAGTGTTGTTCAGATATCCTCCTCTACTACCCTCCACACATCTTAGCAGGGAGGACATTTTACTGGGGAGTAGTTAGCTGTGGAAAAAAACCCAGCAGCTACTGTCATAGAATGTGAAATGATGGCCAGGAGCCACAGATGCTGGTGGCACTGAGGTCTAGCAGCTGAGAGGAGAGTGTCCTGCACAGTCTGGGCAACACCTGCCCAGGCCCCTGGCCCCTGTATGACTCAGGTCTCCCTGTACCTTTTGGGTACCTTTTGGCAACATGGGCCTTCCTGACAAAGCAGCAGTGCCTGGACAAATGTGTTGTGCCCGTCAGACTCTCTGGCTGAAAGCAGAGCTCCTCTGTGCGTCAGCAGCCATTACTTCATCTTCTTCCCTCCAGCCACAAGATGACTGCAGCATCAGAAAGACATTTCCATTATTAATGCATGTAGATGAGATGCCAGCTCCAGCTCCAGCTCTTCCACCTGCCTTGACTCATCAGCCAACACCCCAGCTGCAGGTCTCCTCCCCAGGCCATGATGATGGAGAGTCACTGGCCAGTTAACGACCTCTTTGCCAAGCCTTAGGTCCTCCTCTCAGCCATGGGGAAATCATGGCATCTAGAAATTATCAAAAAAAGGGCAGGTATAGCAAAGTGACCACATCTGCCAATACCACTGAGCTCTTCAGAGCACAGCAGTGAAGGGCAGGCTGTGAGGAGCTGCCAGACCTCTTTCCCCAAGAGACAGGACAGTAAGTTGGCCAAGGAAACACAGGGAAAAGCAGAGCAAACACAAAACCCAGTCCTAATGTTGGTAGTACAGTGTTGGACTCTGACTGTTTTATCTCTTTCTAGGAGGATCTTTGAAGTACTGCTAAATGATGTTTCTAAAATGTCTGGAGTAGAGAAAGCAGCAAATTGAGTGCTGAGAGTGAGTAGGAAAGAACAGAGGATGAGAAGGGAAGCTTTGCCACTGCATAAGCCAACGACATGCCCATGATCAGAAGAGCCTCTCTCTCCCCTTCGCCTTCATGTTCTGAGGGATATGGAAGCTGCTCAGAGAAGGGAAGCAGGAATGACCTAGGCTCTGGAGCAGGCTGTGTCTGAAGAATGTCTCAGGAAAAGGGATGACAGAGAGAGGTGTGATACAGATCTGCAGCATCTTTGGAGGTATGGGAAGGTATGAGGAGATGATTAGTCACCATCTCTTCCAGTCCAGGCCTGCAGGTTCCAAACTAAACTACCTGGAGGGAAGTTTAGAACAAGGAAAAGGAAGTGGTTCTTGGTGTGATATATAGTTAAACCGTGGAGCTCCCCACCACAGGATGTGACAGATGCAAAGCACTTCAACAGGAACTGGATGAATTCATGGAAGAAAAATCCTTTGGCTTATTAAATACAAAGAACCACCCTCTTTTCCTTAAGGCTGAAAGACCGGTGGGAGCTTGGGGGCTATTCTCAGGAAGTCTGGCTGTGCCCTTATCCTCTGCCTTTGTAAACATCTGCTGTGGGCCACAGGATATTTGCCTTGATGAGCTGTCTCATGGCTCTTATGTTTTGTCAAGGTGCTGCCCTGTGATGAAGCCACAGACCAGGGGCACACCACTTCCCTGCCCAACAGGAGCCTAGGGTGCTCCACTTGCAGGCTCTGCAGGGGTCTACCCCACATGTGGGGCTCAACCTGTGGTGCCAGACCAGCTGTGCCACCACTAGATGTTCCCATTCCCTGTGGATTTGGAAGAATAATTGATAATTAACAGAAGTTCACTGCTTTTCTTGAAGCAGTTTTAGGAACTTCTCATCACAAGGATCATCCTTCTGCCTGGTCGCCTTTGGATTTTCAGGCAACATTTGACACAGTGAAAGCAAATACTGCGCCACCCTGGTGATGTCCTTGGGACAGAGGATGGGAAAAGGCTCTGGCAGTTCAGGGAAAGCACAACACATGCTCTGGTCACAAAAGAAATTATTTAAAAATAGTTATTTTGCTAGGACCCAGTCCATATCTCTGCATGCATTCTCCCCTCTGCCACTTAATGCCTGTGTTTCAACCAGTTCAGAGGGGGCAGGAGCTGGTGATTTGGCCACAGGACCCCAGTGTCTTTGTTTGCCTGTGCCACTTGGTCTGATGATACAATCTGGTATTCAGTCCATGTTTGGAGATTTCTGAACAACATCTCCAGTTCTCCCAGGTGATAAAACAAACCTCTCCACAAGGGCATACAGAGAGATGCTGTCACATGCTTGGAGTTCCCTGCAATGCACCAGTTCTCAGCAGCTGGGTACAGAGGTGTGACTCCACTGGCTTTGATGGGAAGATCTGACTCCAGTCCATCTGTTATTTGGGAGAGGGTCCAGGAGAGGTGAAACAAGGATAAAATTCTATTTTTAGAAACATTTGTTTTCAGGATAATTTTTCAAAAGTGACTGACAGGGCTTCATGTACACCAGAGACTGAACATACCAGTGGCAGCATGGGTCACTCTGGCAGCTACCTGACCCTCAGGAAGTGAACAGGATGCTGTGTGAGGATAATTGTTTTTGTAGCTCCTGTCTTAACCTGCCATGATAAGCTGTCCCAGTGGAGCAGCAAAGAGATGCTGGGAATATCCAGTGCTGTGGCTAGCAGGACTTGGTGCCTGTTTTGCCTTAAAGTATTGCTGCTGCAGTTTGTGCTGCAGCGTTCGAAGGATACTTTGGATCTTTTCACCCAGACTTAACACAGGAGAGAGGAACACTGTTACCTCCTGCAGTCCATGGCTGAAGCACATCTACCCTTGGGTGAATGTCAAATTCTCATTTCTTCCCCTCTTGTCTCAGAGCTTCCCTTGTCTCCCTTCTTGCAAAAGGGAGGCAAGTCCCACACACCCTAGCTGTCCTGAGAAGCACAAGTATGATGTAAATAGCCTGTCTCAGAGAGCAGATTGGGTGCCAGTCCCAGGAGCCTGGCTCCATCAGACTGGGTAGCATGGGCTCGACATGGGGAAATTCCCCTCCTCTGGGGACCTGGGCATCTCTGCATCCCACTGGAGGCAGGAGCATGGAAATCTTGGGACAGCAAGGGAACCACCTCACTCAGGAGAGAGGTGACAGGTCTTGTGCCTGAGTCATACAAGATTGTGATCTGTTTCCCAGGTACTAACATGCTTTGGACCATACCAGCACATCTGCAATCAGGAATGTCCATTGTTGCTGTGAGACATTCCTGTGCCACGTGTCAGTCACCACCACACAGACATGGCCTTGCAGACCCAAAGGAACTGGCTGCAGAAATCAGTGTGGGTACAAGAGCTTTGTACCCAGAGCCTTGTGCCATGATAAATAAAAATGCCTCCATTTTCACTCAGTCTCAGTGTCAACAAGACCAGACACAGAGCTGCTACTATTAGAGCTATGTTCCCACAATGAAGCCAATCTGCAGCTGAGTCTGGTCCCTGGTTGTCACAGGTGCCCTCCTGCACTGTAGCAGGGACTAGCCCCAGAGACCACCTGCTCCCCCTTGTCAGGGAACAATGCAGAGAGACCTGCCTGAGTTCCAGCTGGTGCAGACAGGAAGGGAAGATATTACTGCCACAAAAATGGTGGCTAAAGGCTGGTTAAGCTGTCCTCACAGGGTATGCTGCCATCCAGCTCTGGAACTGAAGCTGGCATGTCCCCACCTGTTTGCAGCATGGGAACAGTGAGATCAGAGCTTCCTGTGAGACCTGGCTGAGCCACTTCTGTAGCTGGAACATCTAACACAGACACCTACTTTTGCAAACCATGGTCCTTGTTGAGCCACTGTTCACTGGGACTAAAATTAGCTGAAGACCCATCTATAAAGGAGTACTTGAATGAGCTTGCTCTCAAAAGCATCAAAGAGGGACAGCCTGCACCCTTTTCATCTGCTCCTCAGATGATAAATTGGGACCTACACAGCATAACTGCTGCTCGGGAGATGTGGAGCAGGGCCTTGTGCTTGTGATTGATTTGCTAGTGATATTCCCAGCACTGTGGCAACAATAACATGTGATGAGCCTTTCCCCTTATCTGGCACTTTCCACCCAGTGCTTTTCACAAGAGCTAATGAACCGGAGCTCGTGATGATCTTTGGAAGAGGGGAGAGAAAAAAATCAGGCATAATCAAACAGCATCTCTCAGCCCATGTTTTATTATCTTCACAAGAATAAGCTTTTGAATGACATGAAAAGCTATGTCATTGAGTAGAGAAGATGTTCAGGCTGGCAGGTGACTGTTAGCAGGGACAAGACTCAAGCGGATCCTAGCCCTGGGAAGACATGCTCACAAAGGGACTCCAGACCCAGGTTTCCTGACACAATGTCTGGTCTCAGGTGCTCCAGCCTGAGTTCAAAGCCTGAAATACTTTCTTAGAAACACAGAATGGTTTGAGTTGGAAGAGACCTCAAAAAATCATCCAGTTCCAGACCCTTGTTATGGACAGGGACACCTCCCACTGACCAGGTTGCTCAAAGCCACATCCAGCCAGCTCTGGAACACCTCCAGGAAACGATTTGTGCAGTAGCATCAAAGTGTCATGTCCTTGAGCATATCATCCAGAAGATGGGCCAGCACTCAGCATCCCTCAGAGCTATTATCCTGAGAATCTTCTCCAGACACAAAAATCAGGAGGGTGGCCTATGATATGTCATGTTTAAAAATCACACAGGCATTTGCAAGCAAGCCCCTGAAGGAATGGGACTCCTTTATTTTCTAGGCTCTCTGGGATACTCTCAAATATGTTTTTCTTTCCAATTTTGGGAGGAAGAAATTAGATTTTTTTTTTAAATGAAAGGAACTATAATGCTGTGACTCCACAGGACTAACTCTGTGACCCCTGAGGAGGTGCTAATAAAAGCCACTGCATGATATGCTGGTAGTGGCAAAAGCACCAGACTCAGCAGCCCTTGATTGGGTTCCTCATCTGCAATTTGCTCAAATACTCATCCTCATCCAGAGTCAACCACTAAGTATTTTAAGACTGGGAAAGTGGGAGGCAGAGGGAGCATCCCTGCTGGGAAACAGGGAGACATAGTCTGATTCACAGCTCTGCTAAGTTATTTCTCCCTGTCATTTTTCCCTCAACATGTAAAGAGATCCAGAGCACCTCAGGAAGAGGGTGATGACCAACCTGGCTGCAATGGACTGTGCTCAACTAGGTCTTGCCACTGGAGAGCAGCAGTGTCCACCCAGCCTAGCCAAAGCCTGTGCTGGGCAGACAGGACCAAGCTGGCTACATCCTGCTCCCCAGATTCTTGCCCTGCTGCTGTAGCAGATACTCTGCACTGCCTGCCTTCATTCCTGTCCTCCTTGGCATCCTAAAGCACAGTACATGGTGTGTATAAAAATCCATGTTCCTTAAAATGGTTTACAAAATTATCCTTGGGAGGAAGATTTGCCCCCAGGTGAAACAACTATCATTCACACGCTGAATGATTTTACTTTCAATAAGACTCTCACCTCAGTGATTTGAACTTCACCGATTTCAGTGGTTTCACAGAAGAGATGTGCCTTGGATGCCAAATACCAGTACTCTGCACTAGCAAGGTAGTTAATTCAAAAAAAAAGCAAACTGCTGCTGGAGACTTATCCATAATCCTTGAGGTGCAGTGAATCATCTGTGCTGCCACTGACATCTTTTTCGGCCCATGACTCCCCTTCACAGTCTCTTGCCTCACCCCCCAGTTCATCCACTGAAGTGCCAAAAACAATTTCAAGTCTGACATCACTGGAATGACCAGACCTCACCTTCACCCCTGTCATGCAAATTGTCCCTAGTGACTGTGCCAAAGGAAAGCAGCTGGAGCTCCTCCACCTGCAGATGAACACTCCTGGCATGGTCCCTTGGTGCTGGGTTAGTGAAGGAACCTGCTTTTGGAAATTGATGGCCTTTCAGAAGGTTAAGACAAGGAATCCCTAAGGAAACCAGATGGACTCCATCAAGAGAGAAACTTCTAGGGATCTCATGTCTCGGGATTGTTTTGCTGGGGTGGATAGTCTAAGCTCTGCAGCAGAGCTGGGACAATCCCAAAAGCCTGCAGATGTTGCTGCTCAGCCTTAATACGACCAGAAAAGAAACCTTGCTGGAGAGATCCTTCCAGGGAACAAGTTCCTTGGTAGAGCTTCAGCTGTGCAACAATGGCATTTCCTATGAATCATAAAATTACTTGAAAATCCCCCATTTCCTGTAATACTTTTAAAACCCTCACTCCAAACAGCCAAGAACATGCTAGGTTGCAGAATTCCCCATCTAACTTCTTGCAAAGCTTGGAAATGGTGCTATGGACACCTTCTTCACAGACCCAGATGCTTTAGCACTGTGAAAATGAGATTTGCAGGATTTGTCCTACTCCAGGCTCTGCCCTGTGCGCCAGAACCATGTCCCAGATCCAGGGCTCCCTCAAGTGAGGACAAGCAAGTAATGATGTTGCATCTACATTGTTGTGGCTGTGGATGATGGGGTCTGTCTGGAGGCACAGTGTGGTGAAATGAAAGGAGTTGGCCTAAGCAGGGAAGGTTCATCCAGCCTTGCCAGGGTCTGCTATCCTTCTTCTGCAGCAGCTCCAGAGACAAAATCCCAAGTTCTAGGTCACACATGGCACAGCTGCTCATAGCTTTTCTGATGCAGCAAAACATTGTCCATGCTGGCTGCAAACCTACTAGGAGGGCTGACAACTTTCTGAGGGTTATGTGAGAACACTTAAAGTAGGCACCCTTGCCAAAAATAATGGTGCCTCTTGCCTTATGCCAGCACTGGCATGGAAGCTTTGCACTGAGAGCGAGCCTGGCAAGTGCAGCCTGTGTCAGACTGTTCCGGAAAAACACAGTTATTTTCAACCTGGACCAGTTCCCTGGGCTGACTCTCCACAGCCCCTTGCCTGGCCCTGCCAGCACAGGGGAGGGAGCAGTCAGAGGGCAGGGACAAGTGGCCCTGACAGGGATGACCAGCAGGAACTCTTTGTCCTTTTGGTGTCCTGTAGATTGGGTGATATGTCCCAAGGAATGCAGAGGGACCAGATCCCTCCTGCCCCACTGCAATGTCCTGGTGAGCCCTACCTTACCCAGCTCTGCCAGAGGCACCTGCGGGGGAGGAGGGTTTGGCCAAATGGGTGGCAAAACTACCCTGTGAGTTGTCCTCAGACTCCCAGACAGGACTGTCCAAAGGTAAGCTACCTCACATGAGGTCCCAGCACAAGCCTGGTTTGGTTCCTGCTGGCACAATCTGCTTTCCCAAACACCATAAGCCCTGCTAAAAATAGCTGTATGGGTAGTCAGCTAAGGTCGGAGCAGAGCCAAAGCCCAGGGGTTCAGGAGGGAGGGCAAACACCCCTGCATGAAGGGCACACTGCTGGTGCAAAGGCATGGGCAGCAGGAGTGTCAGGAGATGCTTGAGCAGAACAGGTGCCCCCAGACAAGATACCTGCTATGTCTGCAAACCTGCAGCTCAGGCTTAATTAAAAACACAATTCCTCAGCCATGTCGGGAGCTCACTTTCCCCTCCTGTCAAAAAGCAAAGAAATACTGAGATGATTTTGGCCTTGGCAAAAGCCACTGGTAGTGTCTTGGCCTGTTCATTTGCACATGGGTTTTGCACACATACAGGAAAAATTGGGAGCAAAAATTGCCCTGTGTTCTCTGTCTTGCTGAGATGATAAACACTTCAGAGAGTAGATCAGGCCCTAAGTTGAAGATATGGACCTGGCTTTTTCTTGGTTACACAGGGTTCATAGGGTGAATGTGCTCTCTGGAGAGGGGCTGATGCTAGCTGGCTGGAGGGAGGACCCAAAACCCAGAAGACAGTGGTTTTGTTTCTGAAGATCTTGGGCTGTTGACGATCCCACTCTCCTTTTTTGTTTGGACCTGGATATGAGACATTTTTATTTCCTAAACCATGAGAAAATGAACTTGGAATAACAAGGGAGTGGTCTCTTGGCAGGTTAGGAGATGCATCTTAAGATGGCTCAGTAAGGGCCAGGCTGCCAGAGAAGCTGTCAGGGACTCTGCAGCTGATCAGGGGATGGTCAGTTGTGACACGTAACTTTGCCATTTGCAGTCCTTATTGCAGAAGCACTCAGGATGTGCATCCCTGGTGCTTTGAGATCCTACTTGCAGCACCAGGAGGAAAATCCTGGGAGATGGCAGTTGCACCCTGTCCAGGCTCTAAAATTATAATTTAATCCGAATGTGAGCAGACTGCTTTGGAGCAGAGATGCTGCATGCCCTCTGCCTTTTCAATTCTGACTTTCCTTAGCTTGTTGTTTCACTGTTCCTCCCTCACCAGGAGCTTGAGACATCCCTTTTGCCCAGGAGGATGAGCAATTCCCTTCTGCTCCAACTTCACAGCAGCAGGTATTTGCTGACTTGGGCACAAGCATGTAAAGAAGATGCTGGTCCATCAGTGCCACATCAAACAGCTTGTGTATTACACTGAAAACACTCTTCTCCTTTGCTTGGATCAAATTAAGAGGTTTGAGGATGCTCAGTTTCAAAGTAGGCACAAATAAAGGATAAGCAAGACTGGAATAAAGGAGAACTCATCACACTAGAGGGCTTCTGGCCTATCTTCCTTCAGAAAGAGAGGAGAAGGGATTTATTCCTTTCACTTTCTCAAGTGATGCAGCTATAAGCATGTTTTCATTATCTCAGTGGCCCTGAAAGATGTGAAAAATAATAATGAAGAGGAGCTAAAGAATAGCTTGCAGATGCTTAAACTGTCCAGCTCACCTCATCCTCTTTGGTAGCGGAGCTGAGGCTGTTATTTCCCTGTCCACAATTAATTCAACTTGTGCTTTATCTTGTGTGTTTGCAGAGCATCTTTCCAAGCAGCAGGGGCTGTTTCTACAGCTTTCTCACATGATTGTTCCTGTCTGATATTCTGACTGACAGCCTATCATTGCCAAAAGGGAAGAGAAACTTTTGCACTGTACCCTGGAGCTCTTTGAGCCATTAGAGTGACTAGTCTGGCAGAACACAAACCCAGAGGAAACACCAAGAAAAGCCATTTGGACAATCTTCTGTAGGCTTAGAGAGCTGAACTGACCACAGAGGGTCTGAGGAGCTGCCAGAGTTGGGCACTGGGAGTGAGGTGAGTAGGAGGGGAGAAGGGTGCAGAAGTGAGGGTATCTTGCATGAGCATCAGTGAGTCAGAACAGACCAGCTGCTGTGAAACCACGGCATAAATTCCCCCTCCCATCTTACATTTTTAGTGATTTTAATTGATACAATTTTAAATCAAATTGGTGTCCCCATGGGCTTTACGCTTGTGCAGATGTTGGTATTATTCATGTTTGTCTTCCCCAACTTCTGTGCTTTCCTAAAGACTTTGTACTCAGCCACAAAGTAGAGGTGGTGCCAGGATTTTTCAAAGGCCAGGGCTGCTTCAGACTGTGAGCACCTCCACAGCTCAGCAAGACAAAACCCAAGAGCTGTGCTGTAATATCTAGTATTTTCCACAATGGGCTGGGAGGGGAATTATCCTGAATCATGGTGTGGAGACACAATAGATTTGTGGCCCAAAATAAAACAGAGCAGGAGTGGATTTTATGCTGACATAGGAAGGAACCACAAATAGTGAGACCAATCTCCAGATCTGATCAGCTTCTGCACACTTAGGATCCATAGGGCTATGTGTCTCCTCCAGCCTCCCACTTTGAATAGTGCTGTTCATGCGTTGCATTAAATTCTCCCTACCCAGAAACAGACATGCACCTTTCCTCTTCTCTGAAACTAAACCAACATCTCCTTGTGGAGATACAAAGAGAGACCCTGAGTGTCTGAGTTGTAAACTGGAAAGGGAGGATGCCAATAAGATGTCCCTGCACTACAAACAGATGTGGTCTGCAACCATGACAGTGAGGAAATGGGAAACAAGTTGAAGTCCTCTCTTCATGGCACAGGATGGGATGCTGGCTTACAGGACTCTCCACCTCTTTCTTCAGCTGTCTAATGAACATCAGGGTACCTGGAGCCTCCGGAGCTGGAGATGAGGTGGAGGTGCCCCCCCCCCAACTCCCAGCCCCAGTACAGCAGGCTGTTCAGAAATTCTCTGTTCCTGGCCAGGGGTGACAGTTACAGCAATGCTGGTAGGTTTTCCATCTTTTCTGAGTTCTGGTTTTATCCTTGTTTATGCTGACTGACTTCTAGCATCTCTCTGCTCTCCTCTGGCCTTTCCTGCAGCCCTGTCCACACTGCTTAGACCGATTCTTCTTTGAATTTCCCTATTCCCATTCCTGCTCCAGGACCCATTAGTGAATCATACAATCATAGAATAGTTGGGGTTGGAAGGGACCTTAAAGATCATGGAGTTCCAACCCCCCTGCCATAGGCAAGGACACCTCCCACTAGATCAGGTTGCGCAGTGCCTTGTCTAGCCTGGCCTTAAAATGCAAGCTAAAAATGACCAGACCAATAAAAACTCCTAATACTAACTGCACAACACCCAACTAGATTGCAGGCATTTTGGGGAAAGTATGTGCTCGGGTGCATTTGCACCAGGTCCGGCTGGACCAGTCCCTGTCCAACATGATGTCTCCTGGCCACAGGCAGAGAAAAGGTCCCCTGGCCATAGAGATGTACCCCACCAGGCAGGAGGTGGCAGCATTGCATAGCCCAGGAGATCCTGCTCTCCCGCATACCCTCGCATGATCTATTTACTGGCCAGGAGCTGCAGACCTGTTTTTCCAGCTCCTCCCAAGCATACGTGACTCAAGCCTCCAAACTGCTCCGATCCCACCCAGAGCAACCATTACAAGCAACCAAATCCCAAGGGCTGCTAAGCCCACATCAGACCTGAGCTGTCTGCAAATCACCATCAGCAGCAGTGTGAGGGCAACCGAGGACACAGGGGCTCTGCATTTAGAAACCAGCGTGATGTTTAAAGATACCTCACTTGCCCTTGGAGCTCCAGCCTCCTTAGCAGTGTGTGATGTATCTGTGCTCCTCCGCAGAAGACTCACTTTGCTTGTGAATGACAAGAGTGCAGAAATTCTTCCTTGCACAAATGCTCCTTGACAGAACCGAGGTGGGAACAAGTTGGAGGCTGCCTTGCTCCTGGAGCAGTGTTTTAATTCTGGTGCATCTGCCACAATCCAGGCTGATTTTGAATTCTTTGCGTTTTATTTTTACTGGAGATGTGGTCGGACCTGCAGTAAAACCTTGGGTCTAAGCTTCCTCAAACAGAAGGGGAACTTGGAGCTGATATTTGTGGTTCAGGGCATTGCTGGCTGCTTGTTTTCCCTCTCCATTCCTCGTGGTATCTCGCTAAGGAGCTGACCGAATCCACCACAGGGAGAAACACAGGCAAATCACCGACTTCCCTTGCTGCCAACAACCAGTTGGACACAAGCCAAGAGTTTTTTGCACTTGTGCAGACAGAAAGTGATTTTACCAGTGCTTTACCAAGCCAGAAAGCAACATTGTGAGTGCAATAACACCCTCTATCACTGTGGATGCTGCCCTGCTAAGAGGACTCCTCTGCCTTTGCATGAAAAATTTCCCACAAACTAGTTATAAAATAAAACTATTTATTATTCTCAGGGATTTGGGTGCACCAGGTAAGCTGGAAAGCAAGTTCTCTGACTGACCCCCTTAAAAGCAGACACCCTGAATGGCCTTTCCTTCTACATACATGAGCTACATCATTATTGAAGCTTTTTTTCTCCTGCAGACTGAATCATTTCCCAAATGTAGGCTTGCACAGTAGAAGACGCCACTCTGACAGGGAGTGACGATGAGTCACCAGGAATTCACAGTTTTGTGTTCCTGCAAAGGAAAAACTCACAGCACTGAGCAAGCTGGAGAGCTTGGTCTTGGCAGACAGTAAGAAACAACTCCTGGGGCAAGAGCTGCTGGGTCAAAGCAATCTGGGGTAGGAGAGGTCACATGAATGTGGGAGCTGTGGGCCAACAGCTGTGGCCATTCTGTGTGTCTCTGCCTGCAACTCGGTGCTTTGCAAGGGAGGCACGGGAACACATTGTCAGTCAATACCAAGCACAGATACGTGTTGGTCAGAGAACAGATAGAAAGCTGCTCTGAAGAGGACTTGGGAGTGTTGGTGGATGAGAAACTCAGCATGTCTGTGTGTAGCACGGAGAATAGCAATAGGATGAGGGTAACAGATTTAAACTGAAAGAGGGTAGATTTAGAACAAATTCTTTACTCTGACAGTGATGAGACACTAGCCCAGGTTGCCAGATAGTGTGGATGTCCCATCCCTGGTGGGTTTCAAGGCCAGGGTGAATGTTGCTTTGGGCAACCTGGTCTAGTGAGAGGTGTCGCTGCCCAGGGCAAGAGATCAGAACTGGATGATCCTTAACACTACTTACAACCCAAACTATTCTATGATAAGTTCATGTATCCTCCTGAACCCACAGTTGGAGGAGGCCAGACCAGGATCTCCAGTGCTGTGCAATGCTATCCCAGCATGCGGAGGCTGAAGGTATAAACCGTTTAGCACAGAAGAGCAAGGAAGGAGAAGTCTGTGTGTGCACAGTAAGGGCAAGGTGTTGGCAGGCCCTAAGCTTAGCCCCATACTCTGCCATGCTGTGGGTCACACAGGGCCACAGCAGCAGGAGGGAAGGTGGCAGGTTATTGTCAGTTCATCTAAACACTAAGTCAGGCTATTAACAAACACGAAGATTGGAGGTTTCGGCTTTAATAAGAAAGCTGAAATGGCGCCAGCAACCTGGCCGCAACCCTGCATCAGAGGGGCCAGGTGTGCGTCACAGCAGTGCCCAACCCAATCCCAACGGCCACCTCACTGCCACTCAGGCCGTATTCCCAGAGGCCTAGGCTGGCGAGGAGCTCCTCGCCGCCAGAGAGAACGCGGGGGCAGCGGGTGCCCTCGGGACGGGCCACACACCTTCGAAGCCACCCTGCTCCCAGCCCCAGCCAGGGCAAGCACAAGAGAAGAAGGATGGGGGCGCCCGGCCCTTTAAGTAGCAGTTGAGGGCACGTATGAACCTCTCCTTCCCCTTCCGCCCGGGCTCGGCCGCCATGGATGCACATGCGCGCAGCCAGCCAGGTCCGCAAGGTCGGGGCGGGGCGGGCGAGGGAGGGAGCCGCTGATTGGCTGAGAGAGCGGGCGGAGGGCGCCGCTGATTGGCTGAGAGAGCGGCGGAGGGCTCGCGGGCGGCGGGAGGTGCTGTCTCTCTCCGCGCACGAGCAGCGGCCGCCCCGCCCTGTTCCCAGCGTGCTCCGCGCGGTGAAGAAGCGGCGGCTGCAGGCTGGGGGCATTTTGTATCCGCGGTACCAGTGGCTGAGAGACAAGATGGCGGCGGCGGCCGAGTGAGGGGCCGGCGGCGGCCGGGACCCGGCGAAGCCAGCGGGCTTCGCGTCTCCCTTTCCCTACCTCCTTCTCCCTTTCCCTTGCTTTATTAGCACCTCGGCAGCCGCCTCTCGTCTTTCTGGAGGGCGGTGAAAGCCGAGCGCCGCCCGGACGGGGAACGGGACAGAGCCGCGTAGAGGGGCACCCGCTAAAGGGGCCTGGCTGGAGCTGAGCGGCAGAGGCCACCCTCCTTTGTTTAACATCCCCCACCTTTCCCCTTCTCTCCCTCCCCTGCCCCTTTTCTCACCTGTGGGGCGGCGGTAGAGCCCTCTTTCTCCCGCCGAGCCCCTCAGCGCCGGGAAGGCCCTACAGCCGCCCCTCGCCATGGCGAGTAGCAGCGGCTCCAAGGCCGAATTCATTGTCGGTGGCAAATACAAGCTAGTGCGGAAGATCGGGTCAGGCTCCTTCGGGGACATCTATTTGGCGATCAACATCACCAATGGGGAGGTAAGGGCGGCTCGCACGCACTCTCTCACCTTCCATAACACGGGTGTGAACCGGAGACCTGCCTTAATCTTTCTAAGGTAGACCTGAAACCTGAGTTTACTTCTTTTTTTCCCCAGTGTCACTGCCTGCAGGCCTAGTCTGACCGGGGTGGCTGAGCTGGGAGCTGGAGGGGCTTTAAGGGGATGAAGCCCCTAGGGTCGGGGAGCTTCCTCCACCGAGGGCCTTCCCCGTGGGGATGGGGGGAGGTTTCACTGCCCTTTCCGACATCAGGGCTGAGCGGCTGTGGTCTCTCCCGCCCAGCAGTGCAATGGAGAGGAGGAGAACATTGTGGAGAACGTATTTTGTCTTTCACGAGCAGCCAAAGTCGATCCCTCACCAATTATTTGTGTGTGCTCCCTCTCCCCCACCC
>VZTY01016378.1:250262-291560 GCA_013400935.1 Turnix velox | reverse complement strand
GTGCCCCCCCCCCCCCCCCCCCCTTTCTCTCAGCTGGGGAACCCTCTCTCATTTTCATCAGCACTAATATAAACAAAGAAGATTCCCTGTTTCTTCAGCTTTTTTTTTTTTTTTTTTTTGGTTTTTCTTTTCTCTTCCTCCCCCTCACGAATCCGAGCTGTAAAGAAGAAACACCCACATATGTTCTTCCTCCCTTACATAGATCTGAAGACTTTACATCTCCAGCTTAGTTTCATGTCCTGGAACGGATATATATATACAGATCATCACAATATGGATTTTATTTGAAGAAGCCACGAAATGCAGGACTTTGAGCACTGCCAGATTAAAAACAAATACCTCGAAACCTTTGCAACAGGGATGTGTGGGGGATATCCAAGTGCTGTGCCCTTTAAAACATCAGTGGCAAGGCTATGGTTGGTGGACGCTCGGCTCTTACTCCTTGTTCCCTCTCCCCTAGGAAGTTGCTGTAAAGTTGGAGTCTCAGAAGGCTAGACATCCCCAGCTGCTGTATGAAAGTAAACTATACAAGATTCTACAGGGAGGAGTTGGCATCCCACATATACGGTAGGAATAATTCCTGTATGCCGGTACAGTGACTTTAATGTTCGTCTAAGGCAGGTTACCCCAACTAAAAATAAATTTATCTGTGAGAGATTGGACTGTTGGGAGAAAACACTCCTTTCTAAGCTCTACAATTAGTTCTGTATCCTCTCCGCTGGCCCACTGTATTTTCTTATCTGTACATACTGTACTTTGAAAGTGAGATCTTCAGCAGTTCCTGAGCTATGAGAAATTCTCGTGATTAGAGCAGAATACGAGACTGTTTAGTGAGAGCCGGTGTTCTTGGTGAGACTGAGAGTTTAGAGCCGGTACTGGAAATGGCTGCTTTCTTTTGTTGCCTTTTTTTTTTTTTTTTTTTTTCTGGCAAGGTCTNTTTTTTTTTTTTTGTTCCAACATGTCTTCCTCCTCCGCTTAGAAAATGGCGGATGGACGTGATTAACCCTCCCCCTTCTAGTGTTGGGACGTGCTCAGGCATGTATCTTTTCCTTTCATAGTTATGTGCTGCAAGGCTTGAGACTGCAGAGAACATCAACCAGGAATGAAATGGCAGCCCCTTTCTGTTAGCCGCAACAGATGCGTCACTAAGGATTTACGTACAGTTAAAGTGCTGAGATTAATCCCCCCCCCCCAGCTGCTTGTTATGTGGCTTCCTTGTTTTATGTTCTCCATAAAACTTTGAGTAGTGTTTAATAATGTCCTGATCTGTTAAAAAAAAAAAATCACTGGTGTGTCAGACTAGGAGTTTCTCTGGAGATCATTGACGTATTCTACTGGGTTAGTTCTCAACTACCTAATCCGTACATCAGAACAGATAAGCAAATCTTCTGTTTTCTTCAGGAAGTCTTTGTGCTAAAAGTTGTTTTTAGACTTCGTTAATACTTGTTTTTAGAGTTAGTATTTCTTATGCTTGTACTAGAGGATAAAGGAATTTCTTTTGAGTTGCAGAAACTATTTCAATTGAGAACTGGGTCAAACTCTGAACTACATTTAAACTGTTAGCCCCTTCCCTTTTGTTGTATGGTCACCTGTATCAATAATGTCCTGTAGGGTCTAGTGTAAGCTCATAACGGTGTTGTATTCTATATTATGTATTAATTTTAACAAAACCCAGCTCTGCATTTCTGGGGTTACTAACTCCCCTTCCCCCCTTCAAACACAACTGGCTGTAGTTCAGAATGTAAGCTCTGTAGCGGAGGAGATGGTGTTGTCTTGGCCATCTGTCCTCATTCACCACAGCTTTCTGTGGGAATAGAGTGAGCATACCTGAATTAAGCAGAACAGTTTCAGCTGAAATAGTGCTGCTTTTTGTGAAAGTAGATTTAGTCTTTATTTTAGACTACAGTTTCTTTCTTTTTTAAATGAGTACCTTTATTTCAAAACTGAAAGAACAGAAATTGCATTTTGGAAAGCTTTTGCAGTAGGCTTGCATGATAAAACAAGGATAACTGGGAAAACAGCCAAAGCAAATGGATGTCAGGTGTTACATCACAAAACTGGAAAAGCAGGCATTCAAAACTGTTTTAAAAAGTAAGTTAATGGTTGGTGCTAAGGGAGGCTTGAGCTGCAATTTTTTCAACTTTTGCATGTTGCAGTAGTGAACTACTGCATAAGCTCTTAGATTTGTTTGAAATACCCTGTGAGAGCACTTTATTCAAAGCTGGAATACTGGAAGTAATCTTAGATGTTGAGAAACTTGCTTCTAGCTTCAATTGCAGCAGTCATAATTGGGTTTTCTTTCTTCTGTATTTGATATTATTGCATCAGACTTTGTTTTCTGTATAACTAGTGACTGTGGTTTGTAAGTTTTACCACCGCAGGTAAACTACAGCCTTTCTTTAACATGCAGATCCTTCTCTCTCCACCCCCAAAATACTACAAGATTACAAAAGTCTGAGTAAGACTGGACAACTGAGGCAATACTCAAAGCAACTCAAATTGATTTACATTATGTTGAAAGTGTGTGATCTGTTTGAGGATTTTGGTCAGTCTTGAAATTTTTCAATTTCAGATTCTCCTGAAAGTGCAGGGTCTTGCAAGAAGAGTAAGCGTGACGTGTCTGGTAGCAGTAGAACCTGTGGTATTCAGAATCTAAGATGGGAGGACTTGACCTAGCAAATGTGGTGTCTCTGAGGTGCTTAGCAAGATCGACTTTGAATAGGTGATTACGAAGACTACGGCCAAGGTGAAAAGACTTTGTCTCAGACAAGTCAAGCTCTTCTGAGATGCATTGATGGTAGCAGCTAAGCTGGGAGAATGTATGGCTTTGTTCTTAGGTCACTTTACATGTGTAATAGAAGATACAGTGTTCTGCCATTGTTTTATAATGGCATGCTGTCAAGTGGGAATAAGCTGTTGTTGGCTCAGTTTATTCAGAAGGATGAATCAAGCTGAAAAAATATTTTTCAGTACATTTATTAAAATTTCTGTAGTGTAACACCTTTAAACAACAACAGCATCAACAGAGCATTTGATTAAAAGATTAAAGAATCATTCTAACTTGTTCTCATTGCCATACTATATGAAATGGTTTTAGCACTATTTTTATTTCAGTGATGCTGCATCTTGCATTTCTCATTTGAGGATGAGGGACTTGTTACTTAACCAGAAGAAAAGCAGAGGATGTAGTGCTCAACATCAATTTACTAGAAGTTGTGTTATGTGGCTATGCCTTACTGAGGTGGTCTGCTGTGGTTCTTTTGACTCACAAGGCTGAAATAATATGTGAGGTATGGATTGCTCATTCATTTTGTGCATTCTTAAAATTGAATTTGCCCCTTTAGATGTGATTGCAGACTTAGTCATGGTAAAATGACATCTGGAGTGTCACTGACTTTATCTAGAACCATGCAGCTTTTTTAAAGGTTGATTTTGTGGGTCTTCTGTCTCATTGCAAGACAGCTAATGTGCAAAATCTTAGCTTGGGTGTTAAAAGTCTTAATATTAGCTGTGGAGGGTATTCACCAAGTGTCCTTGGTACTCTCGCTGTAACTGAACATGTTTGCTCATAAGCTCTTTATTTTCTAAATATTATACAACCTGCTATACTTGCAAATCTGTGACTTTCCTGTTTCTTTTTGTTTCCTTACAGAGTAGCAAAGTTTCTAAACTTGTACCTGAATTTCACAAAATTTCACAAAACTTTACATAGTGCTCTACAGAGTTTTAAGCTGTGTTATGTTACTGATGTGTGGATTTTTGGTAATTATTTTTCAGAAAAGCTTCTTGAACCAAGCTTAACACTGTAACAATCTGATCTGTCTTTAGATCATGATGCAAGGTCTGCAGTATTCTGCTGGGCTTATTCTCATTGTTCTCAGCCATCAGCTGTCTTTCTCTTTTTCCCTCTCTTTCAGTGCAAAGCATTTTTATCTGTAATCTTGTTAACTGGATGCTGATCCTATTAGTTTAGGCTACCTCCCTTTGTTCCCAGATACTAGGTTGTGGTTTGGAGGAGTGCAGCCAAGTGTGTTTGCCGAGTTTAGTGTTCTGTTTTGTTCATAATGCAACTATGTTACAGCACTCTTGACAAAAACAACTGTTGGAGTTATCTGTGACAGCCACTCTTTTTGCCATTTATGGAAATTATCAACTAGTGTTTGTAGCCTTTATGAAGATTACTTTTAGGTACTTCCAGACTATCTTTGGGTACTTCCAGATGCGCTTTTGAAAGAGAAGTGGGTTTTAAATTTTTCCTACTGACAGTACAATGGGGTAACTTGTCTATATTATCAATTTCAGATGTGAAACAGCTGGCTATTGGTAATGTATCTGAAGTCTTGCACTGAAGAGCAGGAAGAACCAACTAAGTGAATGTGAAACAGATACTGCTCATATTCCTTTGTGGGCAGAGATACTGTACAGCATGTGAGAATGATCAATGTGTTATTTAGGTTTAGTCATTTGTAAATTTAAAAACCAAAGCTACTGACTTAGCCAATTTTTCCACAGTGCTTGCAATCTAAGCAAGTAAAGCCTTAAATTTCTGATTTTTTCAGCAGAGTAGGTTCTTGCAAAATATTTTGATGTTGAGAAATTCAGTATTGCTACTCCTACCACTATGCAGTCTTCTAAAGAGTGATGCATATTTTAAAGATTCTGGAGTAAAGTAATAAAGGCAGCCTCAAGTTCTGTTCTTCTGCTCTCATACCACCATGTTGTGTAATCTATTAACGTATTCAGTAGCTAAAGAACATGGGTAAAGGAAAAAGGTGGTCATGTTCAGTAATTTTAGAGTTGGTCTCACAGTTGAGTTTTCTCTGAGCACTTAAAATTTTGTTCTTTTTAAGCAGTGCTTACAAATGTGTAAATACACCTCTCTGAATCCCAACACCTTGCTGCAGCATAAAAATAACCAATGCATAAAACACCATCAGAAAAATACCTTCCAAATCCACAAGCAAAAACCAATCCTCGTAAAGACTCCCCCAACATAAAAAAAACCCCAAACCAACAAACCTAACCCAGAATTGTAGTCAAAGTTTGAAAAGTTTTCTCTCTTTTCAGTGAGAAGGCTGCATCTAGGTCTGTGAGTAATGAGGAAGAAGGTTCTAGCAACAATCTTTTATGAGTTAATGTTATTACTTAAGGCTGCATGCTGAAGGGTAGAACCGCTTTTAGTAGATAAAAGGAAGCCTCTTATTCAAGTAGTTCAAGATAAAATTGAAGGCTGGTATTTTAAGTGAATACTTAAAGCTTTATGTTGAGAATGAACATCTTTAAACAAAAGCTGTTTCATGCTTTATTTGTCAATCTTAACTTCTGTCTTGGTCTTTGTGAACCCTTAGAAGCATCTGAGAGAGACTGCAGTTTCAAAGTAAAGGAAGCTACTCCTTTTTGATTTTTTTTTTTCCTCTTTGCCTGAGCTCAGCCTTTGCAGAAACAGCTCTAGAACTGTGTGGTTTCAGTCAGTGTTACTCTTACGTCGAAAAGGTGATTGGCAGAGGTCCTACTGAAACACTCTTCCTCACAATGTTTCCTGTACCTACTGCAGGTTAATGGCTTGCCTTTTGACTTTTATAGAAGAAACTTATGTTCACCTTGTTTCCTGCTGGGTGTTAATGTACTCCATTAAACAGCAGGTCAGCTACACAGACGTACATATGCAACATTGCACTAGGCAGATGGAGTGACCCTGTTGCTTAGGAGATGAATTTCACTGTTTTTTTTACATATACTTCTCTCATAACTGTACAAGAAGTGGTACAGAATTTTCTTTATAGAGTCTAACTTAATAGTGTAGGGTGTTCATTGCTGTTTCTTTATTTAGTACTTTAGTGGCCTAATTCGTACTCACCATGGCAACTAATGTGAGATGACATCTGCTAAATATTCCATTTCAGTATTTCAGTCATGCCATGTTATGTTAAGTTCATTTGTTACTCCTAGCTGGCTAACAGTTAAGAGCTTTTCCAGCTTCAGGGGAGATAAACTGAAAATTCAAAATGTGTGTCATTTTAAACATGACTGTTATGATGATGGGTTACCTTTCTTATGGGTTGCTTTAGTATTTCTTAAGTCTCAAAGTGGTATATTTTACAGGCAGAATATGCTGCCCAGTTTGTAACATCTTGTCTGCCCATATCTGTCTTGTGAAGTCTAGAATGTGGGACCAGACTGGACTGCTTTGGTCCAAATCCAGCACCTGTTTTGAACAACAGTCTATTCTTTGTGTGAATTGGTCAGGTGCAGTGTTAAAACTTTCTAGGCTGACATGTCATGGTTCATGATCCTGCCAGAGAGAGTGAGCATGCTTCTGTGCTTAAAGATAAAACCCTGTACCCATAACCAGTCAACTCCCACTTAATTCTTCTGTGACTTCTTTTTCTTGATAACCTGTTCTGTGTTACAGTTCTCCTTTATCTGTTGAGAATAGTTGCATAACTGTCTGTCTTGCTGAGCTGTTTGAATGCATAATTACAGGGATCACCACCTTCCCATCTTTCCCTGTCCCTGTTTCAATTTGGAATTCCGTGTCTGCATGGTGGTGACAGGACTTGGATGTCAGCACCTTAAGCTTCCTTACATGTTGCTTCACAGTTTCTGTGTAGAACACCTGCATTTTTACTGCTTAGAATTATTGACTATTTTTCAGTGATGGTGATACTGGGGCTATCTGATTATAGGGAGGGCTGTGTTTCCTCTTTAGTCACATCATCTGACTAATGCCTAGTTCAGAGACTTTTGTATAAATGACTTAGTGCTTGCAGAAATGTAACACAGTTCCAGAGCGTTCATTAGTTCTGTGTTGTTTTTCTGTATGATGTCTGAATCCTTTGTGTTCTGGAGGCCTTCCAGATCTGCATGTTCACCCTCATGTGCCTGCTGATTTGTCAGATTTATTAATAAGGTAATCTCAGGTGATTCCAGTAGTATGTTCTTGCAATACTTTTTTGGGGCTTATAACTTTTTTTTTTACCCATTATCATTCTTCTGATGATTTCTGGGTTTTTTTGTGTGGACTCTTCGACTTGGTGCCTGAGAGCTCACTGCTGGGAAATGTAATTGTGTGGGAGTAGACAGAGTAATTATATAGGATCAAGTTGTATGACTTGTAAAAGTGGCCAAAGTTTGTCATGTCAGAGAATTCTAAATCATCCTTTCTTGTTTTAAAAATGTGACTGCGAAGGTTTCTGGAAGTCTAAAGATTTAACTATTCCCATCCTGTCACATAAGCATTGCACTTCCTTGCAGCGAGGCACCAGGAGATAGATTTTATTTCTTTTTTTTTTTTCTTTCTTATGAAAGCATGGCCTCCTGCAGTTGTTTATAATTCCAGATCACTGCAGCCTCCACTGGAATAGTCGCTGAGCAAATTGAAAGAAGCCTTTAGTGGAGGATAGGTTACCTGGCAAAGGATGTGTTGATTGAGGGGAGCTTTTATTGAGCTGTAACAAAATAGTCTTATTTTAGTTGCTCTGGTATTAGGAACACTTTTGTGACAGTGAGCTGATGTTCTGGTTTTCTGTATTATAAGTCATGGACAAAATGATGTGCTGTTATGTTAGTAGTGACAGTGCTTTTACTGCCTTTGTGGTTTCAGAATGCATGAGATTTGGAATTTCTTTACCAATGATTAACAGCTCCACAGTTACCAAATTAATTAATCTTGATCTGAATTTGAGATTTTTCTTGTGTGTACTTTATGAATTCTTCACTGCATGACCATCTCACACAGCTTTGATAATGATGCTGGCTTTGTTACCTCGTTTGCAGTTAGAAATATCACTGTAATGGGGGGAAACTTATGGTTATCCACTAAATTCTGTGAGTGGTGTGTAATCTGAAACTAGGCCTAGAATTTCATGCCCTGTCTGAATTCTGTAGCCCTTTGCCCACCTCTCTTTGCTGCTTGACCTATCCCAGTTTGACCCTTTCAAATGAAGTCGCTCTAGATGTGAAGTATACATTATAATAAGCAAATGAAATTTTTTATCTGTTAAGAAGAACACAAACCAAGCTATTAACAGTTGCTTTCTTAAAAATTTATTTTGATACTGACATTATTTATGAGATTTGTGGTTGCTGAAGCAGACATCAAAATTTTTGAAACATGCAGCTCTGAAAAAGGGAAAAAAGTTAAGTTTGGTTAGGCAAGTGCATCAGCATGTGCTTGTCTCAAGGTTACTCAAGGGAACTGAACACCCCTCATGAGTTGAGGTAAACATCCCTTGTCATGTGATCTGGCATCATCACTTTACTGTACAGGATTTGGAAACTGGATCTTTTCAAACCACTGTGTGTGAGTTAGCTGTTCAGTATTAAGCTACAGATACTGAAATTTCAGCTGTTTGTATGCACAAGGGCAAAATAGGCTGATAAACAATGATTTGGAAACTTGCTGATGGGGATGGTGAGTCTTGATCCTTTCGAATTATATGTTTTCCTGAAGTCAGCTTAAGATCATTATTCAGTCTTTAACCACACTTTGACAGGAAAGCTTCAGAATACAGTAAATACCCTTTATAACTGATGTGTAGTGATTACACCTGTAGCTTTAAGCAAGGGAGAGTGACAAAGCATTTTTGTGCATGCGTGAGCGTGGGGCATGCCTTACAGCTTGAATATGGACTGGGGCTGTTAACAGCTGTTGGATGTCAGTGTTGTGCTACCTGTTCAAGGATAAAACTTAGTTCCTTGTAATATTGTCCTGTTAACACTTTGTGTAGTGCTCAGCAAGACATGTCAACTATTATTCAGGAAAGCTGATAATTTTCTGTAATTTGTGTGGGGCTTTTTCTTGTATGTTGGTATAGATGGACCTGTGCTACAGAATCAAAATTCTCTGTTTAGAGAATATCTCCTAAAGTGGTGTATTATAATGAATCTTAGTAGTCTATTAATTTAGGTTTTTGCTTAGAAATAGTGTGTTTTGTGTAACAATGTGCAGAGTCAAGTACTTAAGTATTGTTATGCAAATCCTACTATTTCTATACAAAATTCTTGTTTTGTTTTCCCTTCCAGAACTCTCCCTGCTTAAAATACACTTATCAACATGAGTATGGTAGCTGAGGTTTTTGTATGGACCATTCCTTCATGTTGATAGTGCAGTATTACACCCGATTTCTGAGACACTAGCTTTTTTTTTTGGAGTTGCTTTCAGTTTCTTACTTTGTTGTTTTGCACTTTAGTCCAGTAATGCTAAAATTGCATGCCAGAGTGCTCATCTAAAATGGATGCTTACATGCCATCTTTCGTTGATTATGCAAATGTAGTAGTAAGGAGTATTTGCCAAGCTATTATGTATCATATACAAGATTTCCTAAGAAAAGCCAAGACTTCAAATGTTTTTACTCAGGGTTGTCAGTAGTAGCCACTAGCAGACTTTGAATGAACATGATGTGGCCTTACTTCTTAATCCCATTTTACCTGGAAAGGTTCCAAGGGAAATGAAAGCTTACTTGCAGTGTTAGCAGAGTAAATAAAGTGCAAGTTACTCCAGTAATATAGCAGAAGCTTCAGTGGCCAGTAGTGAAATGAATAGAGGTAGCAGGTAAATGTGGAAGATAAATGTTAAGTCCTGTCTTGTCTCACAGAGCTGATTCTGCTCTCCACTAGTGTGAAATGATCAGATGGAAATTTTTTTGTGCACATGGAGATGTAGGCCAAATGGAGGTTGTGCAATCAACCTGAATCACCACACTTAGTAAGCAGAGAGATCCCTATAGAGGAAGTGAATGCTTTTTAAAACATAGCTCCCAGGGCATACTTCCTTTTTATCAGCTTCACTTTTTCTGTTATGCTGTAACTAAATTTCCTTAGCTCAGTTGAAGACTGATTTCTGATCCATTTCCTTTTCACTCCAGTCTCTTGGGCACTGAATCTTTACCATACTGAACAATTCAGCATCTGAATTGGACTTCCATTTCTAAAAGAAGGTCCCTTTTTTCCCCTAGAACTTGATTTACTCCTTAGAATGCTTCCATTCAGCACATCAATATTTAGACTTTGACATACAAAATTTAAGGTTTGTTGTGAAAGAATAACTAGGCAGGTCATTCGGCCCAGTATTCATTGCTCTAGATGACCATAATGTTTTCAGCTTAGACCCATAGAGTTGTTTAGGGCCTTGTCAGAACTGCTCAGCTGTGTGTATTGGTGACTTTGATAGCAACCAAGCAGTATGCTGACAGGCATAGTCAGTAGCCCTTGAACTGAAATTGGTTTGTAGTTGGTAATTCTCTTGACAGAAATTCTCAACAGCATCTCATTGTGACTTTGTCTCTGCATAATGTTTTCATAATATTCTTCTAGGTGTTCTTCCAGTTGAAACTAGTTTCTGATCACTCCTTAGAAGGACCTGGCTAGGCAGGTCTCTTCAAAATGTGTGTTTCATGGCTTGATGCCAGGATGCTGCCTAAATATTTACATTTTCATGCATTACAAACTTTATCAAATAATACCAAACCATTATCATGCATTTGTAATTGAGTCACTCATAAGTTTGGGAATTTTTTCCCATCATGATACAGTCATTAGATTTTTAGACAGCAGAACCTGCTAAATAGCTCTTAAGAGTATTGATATAATCTTAAAAACGTTGAAAATGCTTTGTTGTTACATTTGAATGGCTGCTTTCAAAATAAGCATTTTCTACATCTTCTATTCATGTAGGGAGTTAATAAAGGTCCTAGACTGACCTGTAGAACAACAAATCTTATCCATACTTCTGACTGACTTCAGGTTTGTAACAGTGCATTATGAAGTGCAGGATTTCTGCTACAAATCTGAAAGTGGGAAGGTACAGGCCAGTAATTCCTGAAACAAATCCAAATATAAACTCTTTTGTCTGTGGTACTGTAAACATTTTATTTTGCTCCCCTGGTTGGGCTTGGAATCCTGTGAGTACCAAGGAAACTGTCAACTCTATTGGTGGTAATTTTCCAGACAACAATGCTCTAGTCTCCTGGATTCATTGCCTAAAGTGGAAATAAAATGTCTGTACACAGATGCTGTGTTTGAGTTGAATCTTGGTTGGTTTTTTATTTGCTTTTTTAATCTGTATACTCTTAATAGGGGATATATTCTTGGTGCATCATCACTGCACTACCATTGGAAAGTTCAGACTCCACCAGAAGAACATCTTGTCCACTGACCACTGGTACTGGGTCCTTGTAACTAGGACCAGGTGCCTAGCAAAGACAAAGTACATGTGAGACCTTCTACTTGTCTTGCATTTTTGTCCCAAAATAGATGTGTTGTTTTTTCGTCAAGCTTTGTTTTCAGGAAAAGAAAGGACACTGCAGGCCCGATATTTTAAGTTAGCTTTCAAAGTGAACATCAGCCAGCAATGTACCCTTGAAGCTAGGAGAACTAATGGTATGCTGTGCTCTATCAGGATTCCTGCTAATGGCACGTCATTTTCTTTGTTGCAGGTGGTATGGTCAAGAAAAGGACTACAATGTTCTAGTTATGGATCTTCTTGGTCCCAGTCTTGAAGACCTCTTCAACTTCTGTTCTCGCAGGTTTACGATGAAAACAGTACTTATGTTAGCAGACCAGGTATGTACAAATCTCACTGTGATGAAGTTAAAAACTCTTAAGTGTTCTGTTCAGCATGGCTCTCTGTGGGTTAAGGGATGAGTTATGCAGAGCTGAATACAGGCAAGTGAGCACTTGACCTATATAGCAAGGAAGGAATGTGTCTTCTGTGTGCTGAGGCATGCGAAGTGAATGTAGGCCTGTAGTGGGAGGGCAGCACAGTTACCAGCTTCTTGACACTGCAGATTTAACCAGCTTTCATGGAAGTGTTGGCACTAACATGAGTGGTGTTAGAAGGCATCAAGTTATGGCTGGTCTGATTAAATGGAAATGTTACATGTTGACCAGCTGCAGTGAGCAGCATGCATGTTTATGCGTCTGTTCTTATTGGATGTCACTGCACTGGCAACTTCCTGAACTTCTAGTACAGTACTGTAAGGTAATAAATACAGTTTTGGTGGTTGTGGTACTTAAAGACATATCTTGCAGATTTTAGAAGAGTTGCCATTCCACCTCAAACTTTGACAAGGCCTCTAAAAGTGAGGTCCATTAACATGGACATTCACTGCTGTAATCACTTCTTTTCTTCAATGATTAAATCAAATCTTACCCTTGGCTATCGGGCTTGGGACTTTGACTTCCTGGGATGAAGAGAATCTTTTGTGTGGGAGCACCTGACCAGTCATCAGGGTGCTTAAGGCATCAGATTTAGTCTTTTTCTAGCACTGAGGTTTTTTTCAACTGGGTCATGGAAGTACAGTGTTTGAAGTGGCCTGCCATATTTATTTCTTGCAACTTAAATAGTTTGATTCTGCTGTCTTCAGCTATTCAGAGGCAGTAAAGGGTTCTCGAGTTGAATTTGTAGTGGTAGTTTGAACTTCATTTGATGTTACGTAATTGAAATTAGTATCAAGTTGTCACTTAGCCAGATGCTTCTAGAATCGCAGGCTCTTGGCCAAGGAAGCTCACAGCATGTGTATGGAGATAAGGTCAGCTGTCCCTCTTCTCGCTGCCTGAAGTGAGTGGTGTGCTTCCTTCAGAGAGCCATTTCCCTGCTCAGTTAGTTGGAGCCTCAGTATCTCAGCATCTGTAGGGAATCTGTATGGTTCGTGTGCAATTTTCTCTTGGGTAATAAACTCTATTTGTTGTCATCTGGGAAACATAGATGAGATGTATCACATCAGTGCCCTGAACCGGCTTTTGGGCCATAGTCCAGTGGAAGAACTGTCAAGGGTATGGTACTGTAACAATTTAACTCACTAAAGACTGCATGAAGATTGTTCTAGCAGCTGGAAAGCTGTCCCACATACCTGGGCTGTGATCTCAAGTACAGGAAGTGGCATGGCTCTATGTGATGATGCAGTTGTGGCAGTTTCTCTGCATCTTTATTGCCACTGGATCATGATAGCCTGGGTAGGACAGTACAGGCCACAATCAAGCTGTTACTTGCACCATAAAGAATGTTATCTGGAAAGGTAATTCTTGATTATGAATAACCAGGTGAATGAATAACTAGATGAATGAATAACTGATGGGAGAGGGAAATGAGCTATTAAATTGTCTCATGGTAGATACAGAAAACCTTTGTTTGAAGTAAGAAAAAGAAATGTCTCTTTAATGGAACTTTTATAGTTAGGACAAAAAATGAATGTCTGGGAACGTTTTCAGTTATGACCATTTCCTGACCAAGTTAATGAGATTTTCCATGCAAGACAGATAAATATAATTGAACAGTATTAAAAAAAAAAAACAAGCACCCAATCCTTTGTGTTCTTTAAGCAAATGTAGGAACTAAAGTTGCAGTTTTAGTAACACTACAAATTTGTAATTTCATTGAAAGTTTAAGCGAATTATATTCTTGCTGAAATCTTACCTGTTTTGTTGTTGCTGTTTTTTTTACAGATGATCAGTAGGATTGAATATGTGCACACAAAGAATTTTATACACAGAGACATTAAACCAGATAACTTCCTAATGGGTATTGGGCGTCATTGTAATAAGGTTAGTCTAATGCTCTTTGTTTCAAAGATGGACAGAGAATGGCTATGCTACTTGGTTCAAGCTGCACAACCTTTTTAGAACTAATAGCTGTAACTGAAGTTTTGGATGCTGAATGTGATTCTTTGACTTGAGAACTTGGATTTCTCAGTGTCCAATTCTAAGTGCAATGACACATGTGGATCTCTGACCCACTCTGGAGAGGAATTTGCTTGCAAGATGACTTCTGGCCTTGCAACAAGATTATAAACTAAGCTTAAAGAGTACTTACTTACTTTTCTCAATGATGGAGTTTGATTTTAGAGATAACTGTTGTAATAGAATTTCTTTTCCTCAATGTTCAAGTCTGGCTTTGGGGCTGACTACTGGGATGAAAAGAATTTGTGCCAAGGTGGGAGCACCTGATCGACCAGTCATCAGGGCATTAAATCTACCAGTGGCAGACTGGTAAAGAGATCTCTTCAGCCATCAGATTTGTGGATACAACTAGCAGCCAACGTGTAGATCAATTGCTCTTATAAATATATGAAATTATGCAAATATGTTGATGGAAAACTTGAGTTATAGAGTTCCTGAAATGTACAAAAAACCTAATCTCAATTTGGGGGAATAATTAGGGGGGAGGGAGGGTGGGCTGAGGTGGTTGCGCTTGTTTGGTTGGGTAAACATAGTCAGAAGTGCATGTTTCACATTAAAAACCTTATATAGAAGAAACTGGGTTTTAGTTCTCTTGAGTGAAATATGCTTAATCCTGTAACTTGTATGTCGAGCTCGGGCAGACAGGCAGCATTGGCAATGCATTAAGCATGCTACTTAATAGAAATTAACTTCAGGACAAATGTATGTGATCAAGCTGTTTATTGGAAGCAAGATTCCCACTTACCTTCTCTGTGTGCCATCAGAGAATGTCTCATCTCTTTAGGTATTGCTAGCGTTTAAAATGTTTACCTTTGTTTGCCTGTATGAATGCCAACTTCAGGGCCATGAACCGTTAGAAGGGGAAAGCTTGATTTAACATGAGATAACAGCTTTTGTCTGAAGAGGTGCAGTGCACTGAATGTTTAGATCCAACCATTGTTGGAAAAGCTTGTAAGTCCAGCTGAAAGGCAGTCTTTATGTAATCCTGTTGCTGTTAAACTTTGCTTGTTCCCAAGTTTCATACTTTCACTCTGTAGAGCTCTGTTTTTCTCTGCTGTGTTGAGCAGTTAGGCTCCTTATTTTTCTGGCATGACTTAAGAGTATAACTTGAAGACTTCATTTTTATTTTTTTTTCCCTAGTTTTAGTTTCTGATTTCCAATTGTTCTTTTTGGGCCATTTTTCAATACTTTTGCACATTAATGCTAGGTTGGCATTGCTGCGTTCTTTCATCCTGATGTGGAATAATGGCCTAGAAAATGCTGTTGTATGTTAGTGGAGGAACACATTAGACTTGTATCAGCTGAAATGAAAAAATTCCCTGTAAACCAATCTATTTTTTCCATTAATAGATTAGTTAGAGCCACGCAGTCCTATGGTGGTAACCACTACCTGTGGCCATAGGCTTTGTTACTGTTGTAGGGTTTTAGAGATTAGAGGTAGCTCTTGACAGGGGTACAATCCCTTAGTTTACAAAAGCAAGATGAAGAATTGGTTGCTTCAGTTTGAAACAAAGTGCTTTGATTAGGGATCTCTTGTCCCATACAGCATTTACCTTGTTTCTTTTTTTAACAAAGTGTAGTTTAGGGTTGTTTTTTAGAGTTAAAATCAGCCACTAAGACTAGAATAGCATGGTAATCTTGTTCCAGTAGCTTCCTGTTAGTAATATTTTAAATAAAAATTTTTTTCAAATTTTAATTTGGCCATTGGGAGAAATTTTACTCCCACTTCAAAAGACTAATTTTCAGCTCTGCTAGAAATAAGCCCTGCATGCTTATGAAAGTAAATTTTAAGGTGACTAAATGCCTTCTACCTCTTCCTTACTGAAGATTTACTTTTTCTAAATGTCTTTTGGGGGAAGGGCAGTTTTGTGAAACCAAAGGATGCTTTTGTAAGCAAAACTTCAATTTCCTTTTTTAATAGAGCCAAATGTCACCATTGCTATCCCTGGTACAGGCAGTGCCGTTTTGGAGTGGCTCACACCTTTCAAATTTTCTCCTTAAAAAAATATTAAAAAAAAAAATCAAACTTAGTTTTTTGAAAAGTACAGTGCTTGATGGAAGAAGGATGGCATTTGGCTACCCTGTTCTTTCTTGAACGCCTCGGTGTTGCCTGTCTGCGCCGGCCATTGTTGCAATGTAAGCAATACTGTTTGATGCACTGCCACCCTCTATTGTTTGTTCAGTGTTTAGAATCTCCAGTGGGGAAGAGGAAAAGAAGCATGACTGTTAGTACTTCTCAGGACCCATCTTTCTCAGGATTAAACCAGGTCTGAACTGTCTCCTATTCCAACCTCAACCCCAAATTCATGTGCAATATTTTTGTTTTGTTTTGGTTTTGTTGTTTTTTTGTTTTATTTGTTTTTTCTTTCTGGAGAATGTAGACCTTGCAAAAGCACCTCTTATGTTGGCATTATTCAGACATACTTGGCAAACATGTAATATTACTAAGATGTTTCCCTGTGACACTTGTTTAAATTGCGGAATTACTGCTAAACTGGAATTTAAAAAGGGGTAAATGGTATGTGCTTCATTTCAGGTATTACTTTTATCTTCTAAAACTCAAGGGTGATCTGTTGAATACATTGAAGAATAGAGATGCCACCCTAGTGAAATAGGAGTGCTTCTGTGTAGGGCTGACTGCTTGCCTTCTTGCAGGACTCCTGCAGTGTCTCAGAATACACTGAAGTTCTGTTATCACTTCAGCCAGACTCCTTCCCTTGCCGTTTTTGTTAAAATATGTAATGAGGACTCTTAATGTTTTCATCTGTTGTGCTTGTAAAATGAAAATACTCCAACAAGCTTTGTCTTGGGAGAAGCATGAGCTTATCTTGTATTGTTAAGTGTAGTACTTCTGATGCTTGAAGAGGAGTTGAATTGGAGAGAAATGAAGGCATATGCCAGTTCATAGCAGGACAGCTGGAAATTGCTGAATATGAATCATAGCTCAGGAGTTTGGCCATAGAATTAGTCCATAGCTTTCCACAGCATTAAGGCTTCATGTATTACATCCCAGGCAGCTAGCTGACAGGCTTCTGTTGTCTCCTTCTGAAACTTTCTTATCAGTTGAGGCAGAGGCTTTGATCTACTTCTGTAGTTGCTCTTGGCAAAAATCTTGCCCTACTTCTCCAGTTTCCTGCTGATTGTGCAACAAACAGAATTAAGGTGGTATGAGGTTATCTGTGGGAATATGTCTGTGTTCCTGCTGTCTGGCATTAGTACGTTCTGTGCTCATCCAGAATCGGGCTGTATCTTCCAGCTTAACTCTTTGAATGGTGGATTTGCTCTCTTTGCCTTCCACTAGCCTAAAATAGAAAGCACTGGATGAGTCTAAGCTACGAAACAGGATAAACTTTGCTGGAGAAATCAGTACATCTGCTTACCTGGCTAGTTCAGAACAGGTCTGTGTTGCTGAATTGGTTCCTTTTTTTTTCAAGGGACTTTACTTCTTGAAAGAATACAGAATAGCAACAGCTTAGAGCAGCTGTGGAAGAGGCAGAGCATAATTTACTTCTGTAACTTCTTTGAAGAAAGTAGCCTTATTGAGCTAGTACTAAACAGAGCGAGGCACCAGCTATTTGTTAGAGACACTTCCTGTGTTAACTATTTTGTTTTGTGAATTATGACTATCCCTTCATACCATTAATTAACACGATCTCTGGGATTACAGAAGGCATATGCAGACTTTGAATCGTTTAAAGGGTTTGTAACTAAAGGTGCAGTAAAAATATTCCTGCTTGATGTGCATAGTGTTTGGTTTCCATGCTTCTCAAGGCATATTATTTTGCTTAAAATTATGGGCAAAGGCCCTGCAAAAGTAGCTGTTGCAAGCTACATCAGAAGCCGTCACCAGATCAGAGCTTTAATCAGAATATAAGGGATTACATTTGAGCACAATCTTCTAGGAAAGTTTGTTTTTCAGTATAGTAATTGTGTAGCTTTGTGCTATCTGCTGAGAATTTAGTATCAAAATAGCTAATTTCCCGGTAGGTGCCGAACATGTCCATGCTCACTAAGTGACTAACTACCTCTAGTGGTAGCTGTGGTGGGTGCATCGACTCAGTGTTCCTCAACTGTCTGACCAGTGTAGCCGACATAAAAACTTGAGTTTACCTCTGCTTGTTAAAAGCATTCAGGACTTTCAGAGTGACTTTCACTGAAACAGTAAGTGTAGAACTGATGTGCTCTGTGTTTGCATATAAATAATGACAAGATTTCAAGCAAAGTTTTTCTACTCCTAACATCAGGAGCTTAAGGGTTTTTTCATTGCTTTCCATCCTCCCTCCCGACCGTCTAGACTACAGCAGTTGGAAAGTCTTCAGAATTCTAAACCATACTGTGAAATTCAGAAACTTTGTCTTGGTGTTGTTAATACTTCTATGTCAAGTGTCACTTTATAATTCACTGCTATTCCAGCATGTCAGATTCACCCTTTATTTCAGCCTTAAATGCAGTTACACCTACATATCAGTCTCCAGTATTACATCTAAAGCTGTATCATCAACTCTGGAAACACCTTTCAGAGTGTTTACTGAGAGTTTTCTTGAGCCTCTTACGTTCCTTCTGTTATCTCTCTCTTCCCCATCAAAGTTACTTTTTCAGTATTTTTAATCTCTAGGGATTGTAATCACTGGTCCTTTAGCACTAATCAGAAGTCACCCTGATGATTTGTACCTTGGAGACTGAGTGCTAGAATGTGTCATGTCCCTTACATACTTCTGTCTCAGCTTTTTAAGCCTAGTCCTGATTCCACTCAAGAAGGTGGAATCTGTATGAACCTTTGTAGATAGGCTGACTGTTAGCACACTAGTTAGTATTCACTCAGTTGTTGCTAAATAACAAATCATTGTGCAAGCTTGTTTATGAGAAACTTAAGTTGAATTCCATGACTAGGGTCTTGATTCCTCCCTGTAGTAATACCATCAGTGAGGGCGTCATGCTGCTGGGACAGTGTTGTGGTAGGCTTAAAACGGTGGGCTTCTGTCTCATGCTCTGCAGAATGGCCAGTGTTCATTATGTGACAGAGAAGATTACAGGATGTGCATCATTCGCATTAAGCTGCTGAGCTTCCATTAACTATTTGTATGTGTCAACTGCTCTGGTGTGAGTGGGGATTTGTGAAGTGTGCTCTCACTAGTTTTCTTTCTAAATTGTGCACTCACTGTATTTGAGCTAATGTGATATAAACTACAGTAGTAACATAAAATAGTTGGAGAGCTAAGGTACCATGCTGAGTAGCACAATCTAATCTAGTCCACTGGATTGAGAAAAGGTTTGAACTAATTCACTATTAAGTTTTTGAGCTGGCCTAGTTAAAGACAAGTGTGACTTTGCACTTTTCCTTTGCTTCCTCTTAACTGTAGGTTGTTACATTGTGTAATTGTCTTAATGTAGCTGATACCTGGAGAGAGAGAGATGGGATTCTTTGCATTGTATAGCAATGTAATCTGTTCTCATTTTTCTTTAAGTTATTCCTTATTGACTTTGGTTTGGCCAAAAAGTACCGGGACAACAGGACAAGGCAACACATACCATACAGAGAAGACAAAAATCTCACTGGCACAGCTCGATATGCCAGTATCAATGCACATCTTGGCATTGAGCAGAGGTGAGTTCATAATTACTGCTGGGCTTTTGCAGGCTGCAAGATGATCTCATTTGAGAGCTTCTGAAGGGTCCAAAGTAATTCAATATGAAAAAACTCCATTTATCCCTTTGCAAGTGCATGCCCTTTTTTTTTTTTTTCTTTTGCAAGAGTAGACGGGGGGATCTGTACATCTAATCTGCCTCCTTAAGAGTTTAAGCCTTGCAGGCATGATGTGGGTGTTCTGCATACTGTTTTGATTATATTTTTTTAAAGGATAAGCTATACTTTCATGTGGATCTGCTCACAAAATGGTGCACTTTGTTGATTGTGTTGATACACTGATGATCATCTTGAGATGCAGTTCTTTAGCCAGAAAGGGTACCCTAAATCTGGTATCTGTCTTTTCTCACTCTCCAAGTTAGTAAACTATTGTTTATACTTTTTTTTTCCTGCAAGCAAGACTTGAAGATCTTCTTGACTTCTAGTCTGTTATACACAACTGTATTTGTGGCTGTGTATATATATGTTAAAATTTGTATGCATACATATATGCTTGAGCTTTGCTTAGTCAACAAACTCATTTTTATCATCTGGATCAAAAGCAAGTTGCTACTGTGGTGTGCTACAGTGGTGTGCATTTTAGGTGGTGTTCAGAAGTGTGTTGGGTATTTATGAGGTACAAAATGATGCTTCTCTTCTGTTCCTTGCCTATGTGCTTACGTACTGTTACATGTAAAAGTGTGGCTTCATCATATGATGCCGCAGTCACTTATAGTTAGAACTTCTATGAACAACAGTGCTTCTGAACTTCATTTTAATTGTGGTGGGAATGACAGGGTTTCTGGTGGTCAACATGAGAATGTGTAACTTACAAATGTTTGTTGCTTTAAAATGCTCCATGTTTCCTCTTTGCTTTAATTTTCTGAAGGTTCCTTAGGCGTGTCTTATTTTCTGTCAGTGTCATTACTTAAACCTACTTGACATGTGGGTCAAATAGGGTAAGTGACAGATGCCATTTCTGAAGTAAGTACATCTTCATAAAAGCCAAGCTTTCTCCAGGAAGGAAGAGAATAGCTGTACTAACACCTGAAAGTCCAGGGAGGGATCTACAAAGGGCTGATGCTTTTGAGTTTAGTTAGTGGACTTGTACCATTATCTCTGCTGGTTTGAATATAATGAGCAATGTAGCTTGGTGCATGCTAAGAGCTGTTTGGCTGTCAGTATCAAGCCAACAGTGAGGCAGACAAATAATGTTTCTGGAGAAACCAGTCCTGAAGCTTCTGGCAGAATATTTCAACTGCTAGTGCTGTACTTGAACTGTTACAGAACAGGTTTTCCTGTGTTTAATAGCTACTATTCTCAAGGAGCTGTTTGCAATGTTATCCAATTCTTGTTTTAGTAATGGAGAGTATTGTCCTGTTTTCCAGATCCTGAAAATTGCTTATAACAATGTGTGCTGAAACGTAATATATCCATTACATCTTTACAGAACTAAATGTTTCCTCCTAGGAAATCCTGAAATTAAACCAATGAACTGGATGGGAGATGGAAACTAATTGCTTTATTGTTTCTGAATTCTGCTTTCTCAGAAAATAATTTTATATTGTGACCCAATGCTATTCACTGAACACTATTGATTATTAAAAATCTGCAAATTGAAGAGAATTGTCATTTTGTGGAGGCTGGAATTTCTGATCTTGTTTTTATTTTTCATCCCTGTGCCTTTGGTTGTGGTTTTGTATTAGAGCTGAGATAACTTGCTAGCTGCTAGCAAGAAGAGTGAGTCAATCTTCCCTTACCTTACCTCTCAGCACAGAGTTCTTGTCTATCCTTGTGGTGAAATGGTTTAGGGAGCCAAGCTGATTTTCTTCTGAATCCTGAACTCATTCCCCAGAGTTAGAGCTGGAGCAGCAGTAGGTAACAGACCAGCTATTCTAGTGATTATTAGTATTTTTTTAGGGTAACTGAGAGCATCATCTGTACCTTCTTTCCTCTGATAATGAAATCTGGAGGTAGTTCTGTCTAGATTCTAACACATTGTTCTCACTTCAAGGGAGCTGTTTTATCCTCTGCCATATGTATAACCCTGTTTGCAGTACTACTCTTAGCCTTTTCCTCTCTTGTTGGGACAGCGAGTGTGTCGTGTTTCCTGACACCATTTAAATACTTCCTTGCAGACATGGCTGGGTGACAAAGCACTGCAGTGCCTGTCAGGTTGTCTTGATACGGGAACTGGGTGGAGAAAAATAACATAAATTGTTCTGTCTCATGTTAAATAGATGGCAGCTGCAGAGGGGCACTCAGAGGAAATATCTGATTCTGCCATAGCTGTCAAGAGGCACCTTTTGCCCAGAGGAAAGAAATCATGGAGCATTTTTTCCTCTTCAGTGAACTGTACTAGCTTTAGTGATCACGAAAGCTGTGTAGCAGAGTATGATGGTGTTCATGTGACTAAAGGGTGTATCTGGAGCATACATAGTACAGAAAGCATTTTAAGCCCTTCACTGAGAATTTACTCTAAAACTCTCATGTAAGTCTGTGGGTAGATAATTTCAGAGTTCTCTAGCTGTGTAGAAAAAGACTCTTGTGAGAAAAATGCAGAGATGTCTCTGAGGGATGGACCTTTCTAAACATTGCTTCTCTTTTAAAAATTATGTAGGCTATTCAGGGCTTTTTGCTGGGAGGAAAGAAAGGAGTTACGCCCTTTTAGGGTTAGATGTTCAGTACGGTCCCAGACTGAGGCAAGATTTTCCCTTAATGAAGTTAAGCTTATGTCATGTATCTCTCTTACATCTCCGTGTTTCCTGCAGGTAATGCTTTAGTTTTTATCCAGGTAAATTAAACAGAAAGACATTTAATGTTACTTTTTTTCCAAATTATTCTAATGTAACTGCAGATGGAAACTCACCACACACAGTACCTACTTGATTATTCCTTACTTGAAAAATGAATAGGATCTCCTTTCTGGGTGTGAAGACTTGTTACACGTCTGCCAGCAGAATCCTGAAAACCTAGATGTCTTAACTGTATTAGAAAAAGACCTTCCTTTGCACCAAAACTTAGGTTTTATGCCTTAATTACTTAATTTTTTTTTTACATTTTGAAATGCTTACACTATTTGGAATAAAGTACAAATTGCCTATATGAGTAATTCATTATATTCTTCCTTTTTGTCCAGTCGTCGGGATGACATGGAGTCTCTAGGCTATGTATTGATGTATTTTAACAGAACCAGTCTGCCTTGGCAAGGATTAAAGGTAGGTTATGTTGCCTTCCTTTTTTCACCCTTTGTGTATTTTTGGGTCTCGTGCTTCCATCTGTAGGTCTGGAGGCTGTATATAATGTCACTTTTTGTAATTCAAGTTAAACTTTTCCCAAGCCATGATATTTATAGAATGTAGAAGGAAAGTTCTTTGTTTCTTGTGCAGCAAAATGTACATTGTTTCATTGTCTTAAAATGCTAAAAAATAGGTCATTTTGCAAATTATTGTTGTCCTGTTGAAAGCTGAGGCCTTCTTTGGCAAGTAAATGTTTAGTGGCTTTTTAAATCGCTATAGAGAGCATGGAAATATCTTACTAGCAAGTTCAGCTTTGGTGGTATCTTCAGTCCACTTCATGTTTAGCTGCAACAGACTTGTTTCAGGTGTAACCTTCTATGGTAGCTGAGCTACAGGCATAGCAAACACTTGTAATTTCTGTTATGTAGACTTCAGTGACTTGTTCTTGTGTTTTAAGTTGTGTTTCTTCCATCACAGGGGAGTTGTGTAACTCAAGTGGTGTTACAGCTGCAAGTTTTCTAAAAAGACAAGCAGCTTCTGAAACACTACAACTCTTCAGCTGTGAATGAATGTAATGGCTGCTTACAGAATCAGGCAGGCTTGAACAGGGTTCTGAGTGGGAATTAATAGAACTTTGGCAAATGGAAATGCAAGTCTAGTCTGTTTAATGGACAAAAGCAGCAGCTAGAACTACACGAGCTGTGCCATGTGATGGAAGCATTAGACTGCGACAAATGGTATTAAACTGTGTCCAAATCTTAATACCAGATTGACCTTCATTCTGTTTGCAATAAGTGTGTGGGACTTGGAGGTTTCACATAAAATACTTACGGTTGAGCAAGGATTTTTGTTGTTTTTTTGTGACTGTCCTTGTTAATCCAGTGTTGCACAATATCTCTTACATTGTGACCTACATGTTCCACAGGCTGCAACAAAGAAGCAAAAGTATGAAAAGATTAGTGAAAAGAAAATGTCCACTCCAGTTGAGGTTTTGTGTAAGGTAAGAGTTTCCAAATGATGTCATACTGTGAAATGGAAGTTCTCTTCTTGTTTTGTAACGAGAGCCAGAGATTAGATAGCTTCACATGGCATTTGCTACCGCATAATACCTCTGGCAGTCATGAATGCTTGGTGTCTGGCCATCCAGAAAGACTGTCAGTGTGTATAATAGGCAGGCATTTGTTGCTGTTTCTTGGTGTAGCTCATGCATCATCCGGATTTTTTTCTGTAACTCTTGACTGTGCAAACTCTGTAGCTCTTGTAGTTGGAGCTTGTTCATTTCTTCAACTACTGCCATCAAAGTTCTAAATGTGCCTTCTTAGATAAAACCAAGATAGGGCTGTATAGCTTGTCCATGTATACTGTTTCCACTTGACTGTTTAGATTGTCTTCTGTGTCTAAAATGGAACCTGTAGTGAAACTGACTGTCAAGTGATCTTTAAAGACATAGCAGAATGTCTCTCCAGTGTTGTCCTTTGGGTCTTAAGTTTTCTCTTCAGATGTGGCATTCATGTGCTTGTAAACAAAGGCCTTTAAGAACATGTAGTTCTTGCATGTGAAACAGCAGCACCAGAGATAGCACTTCAGTTGCACACCTCGTGTTCTCTGTGTTTATCTATAGTGCAGCATTGTGCTGTGTACTATTTACATATGGGCTGTAATGTATAATTTCATGTATAAATATGTGAAGCAGGGACTCTTTGAGAGGCATCTTAATGGTAAAAGTCTTAACACTTAACTGGCAACTGACCTTGCCTCTAGACTGCTCAGGTAGATTATCAAGGAAATACAGGAGGAATTTTTTAAAAGACAATTACTACTTATATTAGAGACCTAGTTAATAAGAACTAGGTTTAATTAAAATTAATGAAATGCTTTATGTTGTATTTTGAAGGTTTGAGTAGCAGAGGAATTAGTGGCTGCAAAATGTACATTGGGTGATGAGTGTGTACCTGGTAACTTGCTGATTGAATGTGCTTTCTGGAATGCTGAATGAGGGAATACCTAGAGGCAAAGTGAAATTTACACACATGAATCTTCAGCCAGGTTTTCTCTGATGTTATTGTCAGAAATACAGTTTTTTGCTTTTTTACAGGCTTGTTAGAGTCTTGCTGCAAGTCATGGCTTGATTAATACTGTTGATTTACAGGGATTCCCTGCAGAATTTGCCATGTACCTGAACTACTGTCGTGGCCTGCGCTTTGAAGAGGCACCAGATTACATGTATCTGAGGCAATTATTCCGTATTCTTTTCAGGTCAGTCTCAAAGTGGTAAAGAACAGACATTTGTCTGTTTTCTACAAGTTGGTAACTGCTCTGTGGGACTTGCAGTGGAGAAAGCTCTTCCGTGTGCGTGCAGTGACGGGGGGAGTTCAGGGACTTTCTTTCCATTTCAGAGTCTGAAAAGCTGTTTAAAGGGCCTGAAAAATACTCTTCAGCGTTAAACATGAAGGAAAATATTCTCTTTTTGAATTCTATGCTCTGACCACCAGTGGGCTTAGCCTGTGCTTCAGTTCCCATTGTATAGTTGGAGAAACTGACCCCTTGTTGGATGTGTTTGAACCTTTTTGCATTTGGAGATTGGTGGGGCAGCAGTGGTGTCCCGGAGATGGATTTTCATGGAGGGGAATAATGCTGTTTCACTGAGCTTGTTAGAGAGACCAGAACATAAACTTCAGCCTTGTGCAGTGAAGAGCTGGGACTGATCTTTCAAGAGTCTGTTGGTTTTGGAAATTCCAATTAACTTTTAATATATCTGCCATGCTGCAGTGTTTCCTTAAAAACAGTATATTAAGAAAAACTAAAGAACAGTCCTTACAAGTGGATAAGCTGGGTTTTAGTGGATGTGCTGCTTTTACATGTGTGGACTTCAGTGTGAACTGTGAAGAAAATTCTGCTTTGTGGTGTTCTTTAAATTACTAATACTTAGCATTTATATACTATTCATAATCTCCAAAGCAGCTTACAAAATGAGTTAACATCTACTTCTGGGTTTTCAACAGAGGTTTGGTATTAGCAATAAGGAAAACAAGAAGTGTTACAGTAAAGTATTTCTTTTCTAGGACCTTGAACCACCAATATGACTACACATTCGACTGGACAATGTTAAAGCAGAAAGCAGCACAGCAGGCAGCCTCTTCCAGTGGGCAGGGGCAGCAGGCCCAAACCCCCACAGGCAAGCAAACTGACAAATCCAAGAGTAACATGAAAGGTTAGTAGCCAAGAACCAAGTGACGTTACAGGAAAAAAAAAATTACACTAATTTGGACAATGTCAGCAATTTAAGTGTTAGATCAAGGAGGTGGTTTAAAAATACATATTTGGCTGTAAATTTTAAAAGCAAAAAACAAGAGACGTCCTTGGAGAATTTGACTACTAACTTTATACCAAAATGTCCTTGTTCTTCATATCATTTCTTCTGGGGATGTTGGGTCATTTTAACCACTGCATCTTTTGCTCCTGCATTAACCACTTTCCAAAAACAAGAAACTGACTTGGTGTTGGGAATGCAACATTTCAATTTATTTTTATTCATATATATACATATATGATACATATATATGTATAAATATATAATACAATCCAAAATCCTAGACCTAACACTTCTTAAGGGATAATTTTCATTAACTAGGCAAGGATCTAGAGACTTTGGGTTTTTCTCTGTTCCAGCTGGTACAGTGCTCTGGGTTTGCTTCTGGTCTGTGTGCCTCAAACATTGGAAATGGAAAATTGTGAGTGATCTGGCTTCCTCTGGTGTGTTTACATTGAGGCATTTGGTCCTGAGCTAAAGGAAAGGACCAGTGACCTCGAAATATCTTGCCTGAATGGCAGAGTAACTCCAAACTGCTGTGGATTGCCAAGTCACAATTTTCTTAAGTATGTGGGTGCTCTGGGGTGGGGCTTCAGGCTTCTTGGCTATTTTTATTTCTAGGTCGTGGTTTCAAAGGGAAATGTTGTGAAATGTTCAAGATGTAATTGTGTAAAAACTGAAAACTGAGTTCTGAAAGAGACACAGACCTCTTATTTAAGCTTCATGAATGCGTAAAAAAAATAAAATCAAGTCTTCTAGTGCTAGTCTAGAATGAAACTGCTACAGCTAGTGACTGTTAAATCAATCTTGTAATAGAAAGGATTCTCCAACATAAGCTGTGGATAAAATTGAAGCTAATGATGTTAGAGTGAGAATAGATTAGCTGAATTAAGTTCTTGCTTCTGAGGTAGCCTGTTAAGATTTTACTACCGCTTGCTACTCTACAACACATTCTTGTCTTAACTATCATTTTTATGTATAAAGCTACATATTAAATGAACATGGCAGACATGGAAATTGAAGACGTGCACAAGTGTTTACAGTAAAATTAGCAAAACACTTTTTCATGTATTATGGCAGCATTCAGACATACCAGGTGGCTTTAGTCAAAATAGCTATCTAAAAATACAACACTTCATTTTTCTAGATGAAGTAGATACTAGTCTTTAGAAGTCTGTCTGAAGCAGTTTCTTCAAGAAAAAATTTTCCATAGAATGCATTAAATGTCAGATTAAATGCCACATCTGGCACAAAGAGCCCAACTTGTTTGGCTGGAACTGATGGGTGTTACAACACTGAAAGCTGCAAACCAGTTGTTTCAGCTATGACACCAGTATGTGGCAGACTCGGTGATTAAGTGCCCGGGCTTAGGTTGCTTCCTCACATACAAAAGCTCTGACTGGTGTTCAGAAGTCATTACTGAATCCAGCCTGATGTCAGGGTGCGGAGAGGGTGGTTGTTCGAGCAGGAAGAAATAACTTCAGCAAAAATGCAGATTCTTCACATTGTGCATTTAGAGCAGAGACCTTACAAGAACTGATCTGTAAGTGACACTGCCCTTGAAATCGTGCTGTATGCACTTGCAGTGCTATTTTGCTGGTGAGGTAGATTTACTGTGTCCCACTCCTGGCTGAGGTGGTCTCTGACAAGTGCTATACCATGAGTGGAGAAAACTGGCCTCTTCTTTCTAGTCATTATTTCATGACCGTGCAAGCTGCAGCTGACTGATGGGCACGAGCAACAGGTAGGCTGTCTTGCAGTTGAACCTTAGACCATTTCTGCTTCTTTCTGACCTTCCTAATCACACTGTCCTCTAGTAATGAGACCCATTGCTATTGCTAGGGACAAGTTTTTTTTTTCCTAGCAGAATTTCATTGGCTCTGGCATGGGAAACTACTCCCTGCATCATAAAGAAAACGCTTGTGACCTTTGGATTGATCAAGCTGTGATGCTAGCACAGCATTTAAGTAGGCTAGTCAAACTCATGAAGACTTTCCTAGCTTTCTGAAATAGTTAGCTTAGCCTCTTCATCACAGTAAAGATGTCAGCAATTCCATTTGTATTCACTGGACAGCAGTGGTTGGGGCAGTATTTCTCAGAACAACCTGCTAGCTCACTACTTGAGGTGTAGCTAGTTGACAGCTACATACTTTTCACTGCTTGTCCCTGAAGCCTCTTTGTAGAGGAAAGGTTTGAACACTTCTCGAGTGGAGAAGTTTCTTTGAATGTGGCTGTGCAGTTCCTTTTCCATCATTGGTCAGATCTGCAGCTATAGTAAAAATGAGGCAATTTGAGTATTCCTCACAGAGCATGGGGATTATCAGAGCTTTGGGTTACACCCTGTAGGGGCAAGCATTGATGAATGTTCAGATTTGAGCTGGCCATGTAGTGAAGATGTGTTAAAAAGATGCTGGCAAAAACTCCTCAGCATGTTCTACATTCTGGTAAAGTCTTGTGTGTGCTCCATGAATGTCTCAATGTCTTATTTGACAACTGTGGTTGAGCTGTGATTGGCGACCCTTCCCTATAGTTTTAACAGAACTTGAAAGGGTTTTGTGGATTTAATCCAGTTCCCTCTTGCTCCCTGTAGAGTAGGTATTTTCCTCCTCATAATACCTTGGTTTTGAGGTGATCTAACAAGTGGTAGCATATAATTTGTTAGCACATCCTTTGTCTTCAAGGTCAGGATCCCATTTTCATTTGAAACATCCAGGCTTCTAAAGCAAGGAGTTGATCTGTTTCTTTCCATGCTGTGAGCACACTCCTCCGTTGTTGACTTAGCTGCTTTGCTGGAGAAAGTGGTTCAAATTAAGAATCAGCATTCACTGCTGAGCATGCTACATGGAAAAAAAGTGTAAGTTTTGATTGTGTGCATCAAGTAAGGGTTATGAACAGCTTTATGCCAGTGGAACTAAGGAATCACTGGGGTTTCTGTGGAAATTCGACCTCGTGTGGGAACATCTGTCTGAAACTTTGATGCAGGATTTGATTTTTTTAGAATTGCTAGTACTGGATAAAGAGCATTGTCCTTTGGTGCATTAAGATTGGGCTCAAACAAAGCTAGAGGATTTTCATGCCTATGGCTTATTTTGGGAGAGTGAAAGTTGTCCGAGTCTCCAGCTCAATTTTTGATTGAACATCAGACTGTATGTGAGACATGTTTGCACTAGCATCTCTCCAACAGCTCAAGCTATGGCTGAGGTCAGCTTTGTCTGTATTTCACTCTTAAGTGATTTCTGTTGCAAAAACTCAGCTGTTGCTCAGATGGAATCCATGCATCAACAGAAACTAAGGTGTTTGGAGGGCATCCAGAACGGAAACTTGCTTGGTAAAGTGGCCTTTGGGTGAGACTCGTTACCTCTTTAAGGCACAGTGCTGCTACCTGAGTCACCAGAAATGAGTACATAAACAGTCACATGAAGACTGGCTTAGCTTGCAGTAACTGGTTTTATGGGATCTTGGTATGTATTCCTTTACTCTCCATTTTCCATAGTGTCTTGAACCTGTCATTTGAAGTCCAGATCTTTTAAAAGAATTGTTCTTCACTCCCCACCCCCCTATCACATGTGATTTCCTTTGTCCTTCGAAGGACAGAAGGTGTGCTTGGTTCCTTATTACTGTCAAAGGTTCTGTTCTGGTTGCCCGGAGCCTTGTACATATGAGCGTGTAGTGAACACCAGTTACTGTAAGGTAAGTTATTCCTGTTTCTTTCCTGTCTGTGTGACACTTCTGTGCTACATCTCTGAAGAGTAACACTGCAGTCAGATGACAGTTTGACATTCAAGGGTCTAAGCACAAGACATTGGAGGCAAGTAGAAAACAATCCTATGAAATTACATCCTGCTTCCTACTGGCAGTAACGCATCTTGTTTTCAAATTGTTGATCTGAATTCCTATTTAAGGAACGCAGCATCCAGCTGGTGCATAAGCCTGTTTCCAGTGCAACAGTAGGTGTGAGCTGTGTATCTGATCTCAGCGTGGTGGCAAATGCTGGTTAGCTTTGGAAATGGACACCAGTAACTGCAGTTGTGAGACAGACCAGCATTTTCCCCTTTGAATGACCATAACTGCTGTTTAATCGCCTACTGTGAAGGCTGTTTCTCATTTTCATCCCGTATCAGTAAGTTGCCCTTCTGTTTATCTTGCAGGTTTCTGAGCATGGCGAAGATGGGACAAAGCAGAGCAGATTGGAACAGGACTTGTCACTCCCCAAATCCTAGAAATTTTAGTTCATACTTGCCAGTGGCTGTGGGCAACCATTTACTTGGTGTAAAGAACTTACTATCAGTATAAACTGGCTCTGGGCAGTGTCAATGATGCTGCACTTGGAGTTGTAGCAGCTGTAATTGTGAATATTACTGAGATAGTGAAACATGGTGTCCAGTTTTCTATTGCATTTTTTCAAGTGGAAAAGTTGACTAATGGTTGACACACAAGTGGAGAAAATTGTGCATATGCCAATTTTTGTTACCTTTTTACTTTGAACTACACTGCTTATGAGATCTCATTGTTTTGGAAGAATGGCATGAACAGTCTTCGGCAACAGTTGTGATAATTGTAAATGCTCACAATTGTGCACTCTTCTTTCTGGTTATTCCTCCCTGGGTTTTGGAAGTTGTACACTTAAAACATTCTTAAAGTTGTTGGCTTCTATGTGCAACATACCAAGCCAGCTGACATGGTAGTAACCAAAGATTCCAGTTTTTAAGCGTATGAAAGACTCTGCCTGCTTACCTGTGCTAGAAATAACAGCATCTAAAGTGAAGACTTAAGAGAAACTTAGCGACTACTAGATAATCTTTAGGACTCTGCATTAACTCTATAATGTTCTTGGTATAAAAGGAAAAACAGCATATTTGTCACAAAATTTAGTTAACATCTTACAACGGAACCTGTATGTAAGTTGCTTAGATAAATGTAATCACTGTAAACATCTATATGATCTGGGATTTTGTTTTTATTTTGAAGCGGGAGCTTTTTTGTTTACAAGTTCATTAAAAACTAAAAACTGTTTCTGTAAGGAAATGAGATTTTTTTTTTTAATTTGCCTTGTTAATTCAGTTTAAGAAATCTACATCACCCTGTTTTTAAAGCAAGTTTTAAGGCAGTTTGTTAAGCAGAAGAAGTCATATTTCTTTCTAAATCATTTTAGATTTAGTGTTGTAACTCTTCCTCATTTTGTTTCTAAATAAATTTTGTATTTTTTCCTTGAGGGGGAAGGGGCAGTCTTGCATTTTTATAACTTGTGGTTAGAGACCAGCCCTCTGTACTAAGATTGGTTTGGTTTTCTTTTTAAAAACAAAATGACATCTTTTGCAGACCCGGTACCAGCTGCCTTTGAGCGTTGCCACGTCATGCATCGGCTGAACTGACTTGTGATTGCTAGTTTTGAGAGAAATTTGAAATGAGAGTATTTGAAAGGTTTTAAACCAAGGCATTTTCTTTCAAGTTCTTGTGAAGTGGATATGAGCAGATTTACTCTTGTTCTAGGGGACAGCCTCGCACCATGCAGAGTTCACGTTGGTTACTGCCCCAGGCTGTCTTCCTTCTCACTCCTATTCTAGCCGAGCTGAAAGAAAGAAATACTTTTATTGCTGGTAATTCTTTAACAGTGTAATTTATTCCTTTATAGCATGTCAGAATAAATTAAAATGTCTGAAAATGCTGCCAGATGCCTATTGTGTAAATGTTTTGTTTGTTAGCTTTTTAGATTGAATGCATGTTGCAGAATCCTTGCTTACAGTTCCTATTTTTACTGTTTGAAAAACTGTCTTCCATTTTGAGAACCTTCTCTTCAAGATCTTAATACTGACTTTGTGTGCTCTTTGTCACCACAGGGTGGTCATCTGGATCAAGGCTGTGCACTCTCATTGTCACTACTCATACACACTTTGAAAGGAGGATCTCTCCTGAAATGATGTTAAACTTTAGCTGGAGAACACTTTGTGCTAATAAACATTGGTATAGATAATGTGGGAGTGCAGTGAGGTAAAAAGTCTACTGAGCTTCGCAGATACCAGTGTGCATTTGGAAACTTCTGAGTCAGAGTGATCTCTGTCTCTGTTATGTGGAAGGTGAAAGAGGAAATGTTGATTAATCTTCTGGCCAGGATGTTTTTCTGGGTTCTTGACTGTTGGCCTATCCAAGTGAGGATGCTTTTACAAGCAGTATTTAGTATGAAAGCTGGTATGTTTCTAAGAGCTAGTGCCTAGAGTACTATGTTACATCCTTACATATGATTTTTACTGTCTAGGTACTCTGGCTGACAACATGCATTGGCAGAGGTAGAAGTGGCATCAATGAAATGCTTTCTTGGCAACTGTTTTCACTGTGGCTGCTTAGAATGGTTTTGGCACTAATTCTCTTGCTTTGACATGAGGTATTTCAAAGTCAGATTATTTTGGTTTCAGAAGAAATTACTTCCTCTGTCCGTTTAACTTAATCATGACTTTGAGGAGGGCTGTCAAATTTTAGAAACAAACCTGTCCCTTGATAATCACTCTAAGCGAGAATAGTTCATATACTTGGAGTGTCAAAGAGCACTGGTTTGTAGTTCTTACAGCCACAAAACATAACCTTCTGAGCAGTGTGGAGTCCAGTTAGTCTTTCAGACACAGTATAGACTAGATTTCTGCAGTGAAGTGAGAATAAAGTGTCATCTCTATTGTGCTGCTTTGCAGAACAGCCTGCAGCAGCCATGCTGGACTAGATGGCAGCCTTCCTTAAAGAGATGCTGTGATACCAAACACCCATTTGCTGTACAATCTATTTGGTTTGTAACAAAGATTTAACCCAAAAGTATTTAAAACTACATGGACTTCTGGTTGCAGCTCTGCAAAGGTTTTGTGTTGGGAGGTTTATCTACTGTCCTGGTGAAGTTGAACTTCTGCAAGCAGTCCCAGCCCTTGGCAGGCAGTTATCATTATAGTGGGAGCCATAAAGTGCCAGAAGTACACCCTCAAGTTCCCTGGAAAGTGCTAGAATTCAGGTAGTGACATCAGGCGGTGACAAGTTCTTAGTCATCTTACTAAGCTGTTACAACATTGAAGCAATTTATTAACCTCCTTAGACACTGACTCTGAGGTATCTACAGCCTCCTTTTAAGAGCTTGTTTAATTTGGAGCACGGAGTGCTAATGTGCAGGATACTCATTTATTATTTTTAACCTATTTAAGCCATTTCTTGTTAGAAGCAATTGAGAGTCTCTTTTCTCCCATAAAAGGCATTGAAAGAAAGGCAGCCTGCTCTAGGTTTTAGCTATTAGTTACATGAGTAACATCACTTTCACTGTCTGCCTTCCTGCTCTGCTCTGTTGGTATCTGTAGTAAGCCATGGATTCAAGGCCTCCTGAAACACTGCCAGTCTCTGAAAGCAAGAAGCCTACCCAGTGCATACCTGCCTAATGTTTTTTTGGCTGGTTTCTGTTTAATTCTATCTGTATGGAGGTTGTCTTTCAAGTTTATGTGTGGACTTGTTTTGCCAGTGCATTGTTCTACCTGTTCTCAGTTGGCTGCCTGGGATGTTGCCCACATCTTGGAGAGACAAGCTGGTGGGTGCTTGGTGTGCTGTGCTCTTGCTGAAGTGGGCTCAGCAGAGATGATGGTGCCTAACTCAGACCTGCTTTGCTTCCAGTAGGAGCTTGGGTTAGGTGCCTCCCATGGAATTTTTGTGTTTCCAGGTTGCCTTTTCTTTGCATCAGGCTTTAATTTGTCTCCACAGCACACTCTCTAATTTAGAAGATTTGTTGCTTAGCCAGCTCAGTCAGCCCATCTGCTCCTTACATAATTGTGGTGAAATCATTGTGATTTCATATCAGCTTGATGTCATAATGTGAGTTTATGAGCAGGGCAGGCTCCAGACAGAAAGGAGAAGCAGGGTGGAAGAGCTGGCTGGTTCCAGCACTACTGCCTTTGGAAAGGCTGTGCAAGGGATGGCGCAGAGGAAGTGCCCACCCTCCTAATTAGCCCCGAGTGGAAGGACTGCATTCACAGCATGTTCTAATGGGGAAATGGCTCTTTAATGTAATCCTTGTTAGCCAGGGCTAAACAGGAAGGGGGAGGGTGGTGCCAGGTCTGTGTGCAAAGAATTGAGATTGACTGATGTGCTAGGACACAAGGATGGGCTTTGATTGCAACTTGGAGCTTTTCAAAATGGACCCAGGGCTGAAGAGGGAAGGTGGGCTGTTGCAGGAAAGCTGTGCCCTTGTTTTTATGGAAACCTCATTGCACTCACCTGTTTTGCAAATCTGTACTAAAGGTGTGAAATTTTACAAATTAAGATGCTAACTTGACATTTTGCATCATGTGAGATGACTGTTGGAAGTGTTGAATTCGGATGTCTGGAAATTGGGAGGAGCTAGAGACTGTTCTCACTTCAGGCTCAAGTGGTGAGTTTAAGTATTTCTGTCCATAAAATAACTACAGAAGTGATGTAGCTCCATTTTTCAGAGTACAGCTTGACATTTTGATATTGGATGCTGCTTCTGGAAGCACCTGAGCACACTCAGCTCTAGCTGTTCTGTTTTTCCTCCCCATGAGGTTTTTGTTCCTGTTGGTAGTGGGGACTGTTTTTTGTAAATGCAGCTGGTCTTAATTTCACTTTTTTCCCTTTCCCAGTTTGACGGATAGCAGGAACACTCAAAGCTGGCAGAGAAGCTCTTTCAGAGCTGCTCTGTGTGCTGATGTGTCCCAAGGAGCCAGCTGCTGGCTCCCCACACTGTGCCCTGTACTTTACCACTCTTGAAATAATAGTGAGCCTTGAGCTGCTTTGCAAATGAAGGGCTTTGAGCTCTTTTTTTTTCCTTTTTTTTTTTTTCCCCTTTTGACTGAAAGCAATTTGCGATGATGGGAGGAAAGGCTTTGAAGGTGCATGCATGCTGTTGTGTGGGATAGACTGGCTTTTGAGCTGAGCTTGTTGCAGTCAAAGCCATGGTGCCCAGTGATAAATCTGGGCCTTTCCCTTCACTGTCCTGTAAATAGTCAGGGGAGGTGTTTGACTGGTGCAATTCAGGTAACAGCAGAGGTGGGGCAGTGGGATTTGACTGACTCAGCTGGCCTTTGTTGGGACCTCATTATCCCTGCAGAACAGGGGTAGGAGGAATAAATCTTGCCTTTCTCTTCCTCATAGCCTGTATGAGTCTTCCGTATGTTGCTGTGTCACATGCCAATGCCAAAGAAAGTGCCGTGGGACTTTCCCTGGTGAGACCATCAGATGTTTGAGACTCCCCCCCCCAGGGTTTAAGGTTGACTTCCTCAGCATAATTTGCCCTGATGTCTGCTTCACCCTCACTTCTGTACTTGATGGTAACTCTGCTTCTTGCCAGTGTGGATAATTTTAAAGAGCCTTGAGCCCATCTTCATACAGCTCCAAGGATTAATGTTTCACAAATCTTGCTACCCCAAGTCAGCACTGTGGGCTAGGTTTGGCGTTCAGAAGCATTTTGTTACTGCCAGCCTGCAGCAGGGCCAAGCTGGTTGACCTCTGTTGATAGGATTTACCAGATCCTCATCTGTTGGCACCTTGTTAGGTGGGGCTTTGCCTGGGGTAGGCAAAGAGGAGCAAGAAAGTGTTTGCCTGCTGTGATGTAGGAGAGTGGGGAAGGAGAGCAGAGAGCTAAAACCCAGTCCTAGTCCTTTGAGCTGAGAAAAATTACTTGGGCAGCAAGTAGACTCATTGTGTGCTGAAAGCTTCCCCTGGCACAGCCCTGCCTTGTGCTGACCTTGTTCCCCCTGCTCCTCAGTGACTGCTGGCGTGGCAGCAGCTGGTGTGGGGCCAGGTCTGTTTGCAGCAGGCGTGTCTGGGTTGGGGTTGCTTGGTAGGGTGAAGCCAGCAAACAAATGGTGTGGGGAGTGTTTGCATGGTGGATGGAGCGTGTGCTCTTGTTCTTCACAGCTGGCACTTGTATTACATGAGTGGGACTGTGGGTAACTCCTGCTGTGTGGCACTGAGCAGAAATCCCTGCTGACTCACATCCTGGAAGTGCTTGCCTTCCTTCCCAAGACCCCTTTCTTCTGGGGGAAGAAAGGCGAGGAACCCAGCTGGGACCATTCTTCCCTTGGGCTGCCCAGGAAGCTTAAATTGATGGCTAAAAAAACAGTGTGCTCGTGCTACAGAGGCCTGGCTGTGCTGCTTATGTCTAGGTAGTCAGGGAGCCTCAATAAACCCCAATAGCTCTGCTTCCGCGGCTTAAGAAGGTGCTGCATTGCTGACACTGAGCTGAGGTGGTGGTGAGTTCCCTGCTGGTTCTCTGAGGCTGGTGACAAATCCCATAAACTGATCATGGGCGTTAAGTGACTGCTGGGTGACCCTTCTCCCTCTCACTGACAGCTTTTTACATTGCACTTCTTGGCCTTCCCCCCCCTGGTGGGGGGCTCCCGGCAGTGCAGGGGGATGTGATGTGAGCTGGGTACGGAGCCGCTCTCTGCCTATGCTGGCTGGTGTGCCAGCAGGTCCTGCCACAGCCTGGCATTGTCTTCCCAGGAGGCATGGGCTTGGGAATTTGATGCTAATTAGAAGTGGCTTGTTTTTTTTGCTTCCCAGCATGCTAACAGCTTGCAGGGTTTGATCTGTGCTGTGCTCCACCTTCCCTAGTGAAAGGCCATGAAGGTTTGTCACCGCACTCACGGCTCCCAGCCCCGGTCCTATGTCTCCTGAATTCCCAGTTGCAGGTAGAGTGAGGCACCAGGGTCCCTTTAGGGGCTGTGGGGAGGTGCAACCATGACACTGGACAGACTGGCTCAGTTGTGACCGGGTGGCTCTTCCTGAGTCAGCTTTTTTGAGCAAGTAGTTGAGCATGGGTGAAAAGGGACACATCAGAAGCCATGGGACAGAGGGTGTAGAGTGTGTTTACTGTATTTATGACCCTTTGTGAGGTGGCACAGAAGGAGGAAACAGTTGCTCTTTACACAAGCCAAGTCTCATTGCCAAGATCATGTAGGCAACTGCCCGCTCCTCTTTCCTCTGGTGTGTGTCCCACCTTGGGAAGCCTTCAGGTGCTGCACAGCCCCTGTCCTGGTGGGCTGGAGTCAGGGAAGCCCAGTGTTAGCTGCTTCCTGGCTTCTCCCCTGCTGCCAAAACAGCAGTTGTGGGGGTTCAGCAGCGGGGCAGGGGATGAAAGCAGAGCTGGTGCCACGCTCCTGGGCAGGGTTGCTGGGTGACTGGTAAACACAGCAAAGGCAGCAGTGGGGTCTGGCTGCCCTTCACCCTCCCTTCCTGGAACTGGGACACAGCTGTCCCTGGTAGAGCTCAGTAGTGAGGGACCTGGCTTGCAGAGCAAAGGGCCCCGTGCCTGGGACAGAGAGAAGCTTGTGAACTGAGCACCAGCCAGGTGTGACACATGCTGGTGACCCTCTGCAGGTCTCCTTGCCCCAGCCCAGGGAGCAGGAGGCTGCTGGCTGTGGGAGGGGGATCATTCCTTACCACACAATTGCATGTTGCTGCCCATTGCTGGAACAGCACCAAGGCTCCCAGAGCTGCAGCATCCCTTTGGTTGCCTATCGGAGGCACAGTTTGCAGCAGCTTCCCTGTGACCTCAAGCAAGTTTAAATACAAAGACACTGGAGCAAGTAGGTCAGGCTTGGTTCTTCCTAGGTGTGATGTGGGAGTCTTGGGAGCCTGTGAGGTTCTAGCATGTGCTGGGCTTGGTAAGCACCAGTGCTGACAGGCTGTACTTCTGGCTGTGATGGGAGAGGAAAGCAGTGCTGGGAGCTCCTGGAAATCGTTTGTCAGCTGCTGGTGCTCGTTAGCATGGCTGAGCCCTGGTCCTGGGGGAATGTGGGGGTAACCAGGATTGGTGTTGCAAGGGGAGCTTGATGAGATAGGAAGGAATCCCAAGCCCCTGGGAACACTTTCCAGGAAAGCAGTGTTTGTGCCCAAATGCCATTTCTAGCAGGGCAGGGCTCCTGTGTGGATCTACAGCAGCTGTTACTGTGATAACCAAGACTGGGGATGAAGACTTGATCACGGTCTCTCCTAACATCCCAGCTGAACCAGCTCCCCCAGAGCTCTCCTGAGAGCTCTCCAGCTGCCCTGGAGCCCACAGCTGGCATCTTCAGGGTGTTGCCCTGCTTTAGAGACCTGCATATCTGCTCTGGACTGAGCTCTAAAGCCTTGCCCCAGCCCAGAGCATGGTCCTACCTGCACCCTGCTCCCCTCTGCCACATCCAGGTCTCCACCCTAATGCTTGGGACCAGACATGAGTTCCTGGCATCTCGGTTTGCTCCCACCTGTCAGCATGCCTGAGGCGACAGGAATGCTAAGGGATGTCCTCCATGTGACTTACCTTGCTGTCCCTGGGCCTGCTACCTGCTACCCCAGAAGCCTCTTTGGAAAAGCCCCAGTTCTGCCAGACCCTCCATGGATGATCTTAGGTGACTGCAAAACAGTTGAAGCCTTAAGATCATCCTTGTGCCTGGCTGCTGGGGCTGTGATGTCCATGGAGCTTTGCCTAAGTGGGGCTGTTGCTGTGAAACCTGACATACCTTTCTTGTGTTTTTCCCCAGGAAACAGGCCTCCTGGTGTACTTTGAGTGCAGAGCCAGGGTTTGAGAAGCCAGTGTACCAGGTTCAAGTGTTTCAATGACTCTGCTGGAAAAGTCCATAAAGGAGACACAGGCAGTCAAGATGAATGGGCAGAAGCAGGTCAGGGCTCGCCTCTTCTCAGCCACGTCTCTGCCTGTTCTGCTGCTGCCATTTGAGGTATAGGCACACATCTGTGCTGCACCTAGGTTCAAAATTAAGCATTAGATCTGTCTGCCTGCTCTCTCAAATCTGCCCTCTTTGATTCACAGGTTCACACAGTCCAGCTCAAGAAGTAACACCTCTTCTCTTTTAGATGGAAGGGGGGTGAGTAAGTGGCTCTTGGCTTCAGTTTGCATCAGTAGGAAGGTGGTAAATCCCCAGCGTCTTGTCTGGCATTGCCAGATAACTGGAGCAGGGAGGTGTTGCTGATGGAAGGCTGAGCGTGGCGTGGGAAGTGCTTTGGCTTAAAATGTGTGAGCTGCCACCCTGTCTCTTTCCTGCAGAGAGACTCTGGGTGCCATGTCTGCTCCTGCCGGCCATGGGCTGGGACACTTGGCTTTCCCAGGCTGCAGAGCAGGAGGGGAGGCTGCCAGTGCGTCTTCTAGATAGAGAGATACTCATCTGACTCGCATGTCCTATTAGATAAGCACTTCTTCTAACATGCTCACTGGGTAGAATCAACGCCTACCTTTCAAAACTGCCTTTTAGGCACTGGAGCTGAGACCTGACTGGTCTCGACTGTTGTGCTGGGGCAAGAAGGGTGCAGCCTAGAAAAATTTTTAGTACATCACTTTATACTGGCTTCTCTGTCCCCTGTGACTCTGGAGCTCTTGGGCTGAGCCTGTTTTGTTCCTTGCTAACCCTAAGCACCTGGCTCCAGCTCCTTCATCCCACTTAGCCCAGATTTTCTTGAAAATAGGTCACTCGTTAATTGAGGGCAGGCACAAAGTTGCTCTGTTCCTTCTAGGCTGGACAGACCCACTTCAGGAGCTGTGGGACCCAGGACAAGGCTGAATGGTGAAATAAATCCCTGTTGGCTGCTGCAGCTCTGTCTGGAGAGTCCAGCTCCAGGACTTTGGTTGCTGCGTGTGAGGGCAGGGCTGGGCTGACTCAACTGCTCTCAACAGCTTTCACCTGACCTTTGATTGCTGGCAGGAAGGAGACAGGAAAAGCAGGAGTCTGGGTTGTGGCTGTTAGAAGGGAAGGAGAGAGGAATCCTGGCCTGGTGGCACTGCCTCCATAGCAGAGGGAAAACAAGTGCTGCATTTATTCCTGCCTTTGGAAGACTGGGGCAGAGGTGTTAGTGGGGCTGCAGACCTCAGCGAGGGCTTGGTGCTGGGGAGAGGGGACAGTGTAAACTCTGCCCTTGCTCTCCCTTGGGCCATGATGTCACTGTGCTGTTCAGGTGCCCTGGCTGTGAGGGGGTCCCAGGGCAGAGTCCATGCCCCCTGCTTTGGGCAGGGTCTTGCTCTCAGTATGTGTTGAGCTTTCCCTGCTCCTCCCAGTGGAAATGTGGGTGGATGGAAGGAGCCACCTGCAGCCTCTCGTTCCTGGTTTCATGGGTCAAAGTCCAGCTGGGGTCTGGATTGAGGCTACAGAACTTTTCACTGTCTGGGGCTGGGGTTGCTGGAGCAGGATGAGCCATGGCTTAGGGTCCCACCACTCTGGTAAATGGCACTACCCTGTGCTGGATGGCCTGAGGTGGCCAGAGCAGTCCCAAAGTGTTTTATTGTGCACAGGAGCTGATCCTCTGCCCCAGTATAGCGTTTGATGAACTTCAGGACCTGGTGCAGGGCTTAGGCAACTTCCTCAGAGGAGGAGGTGGGATAAAGCCAGAGCCTGACCTGTGGTGCTGTGATGGAGATCTGTCTTGAGTCAATATTGATTCACAACAGCCCGTGGGTGATGGCAGCAAGTGGAGGGGGCTGGTGCCTGCCTGACTTTTGGGACTGAGCCTGTGCAGCAAGTTGTGCACATAAGATCAAAGCCAACCCTTGTCCCAGGCCCCAAAGGGACTCGGAGAGGAGAGCAGTGAGAAACTGCCCTGTCAGTAACAGGCTCGTGCAGCCTCGTCCCTCCCTGGCTGTGTTTTGCTTTCCCAGGCAGCCCCACCTGGGAGCCATGGCGTGCCCAGCAGGTTTGGAGCTGCTGAGCCTGCTCTCCCGGGCGGGGAGAGCCCAGAGCTGCTGACGAGAGGCTTTTGGGCACCGCCCTGCCCGGCAGGTGGATGTGCTGGGCTCTGCCACCACCCCAGGGCCGGGCTGGGCATGGCTGAGGGTGCCGGCAGGTCTGCTTCCTGGGGAGGGACCCACCAAGACCCTTCCTGCTGCCCCTGCTGAGCTGGGCTATGTGGGGTCTGGCAGTTACTGCTGCCTATGCTTTGCCCAGTCAAAATGGGGCAAACCTGTCGGGTTTGACACCGCAGAGGCTGGGGCAGACCGGGCAAGCGGCGGCTGCCATGCTGTGTGCTGACTCAGCGGGGCGATGTCTGCAAGCCTGGGATGGGAGCTGGGGTAGCCATTGATGCCAGACAGGCTAAGCCCTTTGATGGGCACGAGCATCCTCATCCTCCAGCACTGAGCAGGGATTTTGCATGTCCCCTACCCCTCCCCCTCTCAAGCTTTCATCCTCCATGACTCTTGCGTGCTTGGAATCCTCAGGGGGAGGCTTTCCTGCCCCCTCCCTCTCCCGCTCCCACTTCCCACGCACACACTAATCCCATCCCGCTGCGGCAGCCAGAGCGGCTCAGCCCTGGCAGGGCTGTGCTTGCAGGCACAGCCCTTCATCTGGGGGCCCTGGGATGCCATGTGTCACCCACCCTGCTGCCAAAGGATACAGGATGGAGCTGCCCCAGTTCTAGTTCTTGTTCCCAGTGTAGCTCCAGGGAGGACCCCTGGAATGTCCAGCTCTGTGTGTGTGTGTGTGTGTGTG
>VZTY01016378.1:228224-250147 GCA_013400935.1 Turnix velox | reverse complement strand
TGTGTGTGTGTGTGTGTGTGTGTGTGTGTGTGTGTGTGTGTGTGTGTGTGTGTGTGTGTGTGTGTGTGTGTGAGAGAGAGAGCACGAGTGTGTGTGTGCACGCACCCTCGCCTGCAGCCCAGCCCTGCTGAGCTCCTCAAAAATCTGCATATGGAAAAAGCCCTAATCCCTGGAGTCTTTGTGGGTGCTTTGCCCTTGGCAGCGGCTGAGCCAGGGTGCTCCAAACCACCTTAGGGATGAGCTCTAAAGCACGGTGGGGGCTGGAGACACATTCAGGCTGCACTGACCCACAGCAGGCCGGAGAAGGGCAGTGAGATGCTCAGCCAAGGGTTCTGATGGGAGTTGATGGTGCACGGGGACGCGAATGCCACAACAGTACCCACCATTCCCTTCAAATAAAATCAAACTGTTTCCCTTCAGGCCCTGGCAGGGAGGGTGGCATTGCCCAGCCCCTGTGGGGGCCCTGTGCCCAAGGCCAGCACAGGACACAGGGATTAGTTTTAAGCCGATTGCTGCTGCCTGTTTGGGAAGCTCTGAGATACACAGATACACCGCTCTCGGTCCCAGAGCAGCTGGTGGATCACGGGGGGAGCAAGGCCACAGTGGGGTTGGCACTGCACCCCAGCAGGGCAGGATGAGGTTTTGCCTCTTCCTTGCTCAATTTGACGTTTTCAGAAGGGTGACTGGCCCCTACAAGCTATTTCTTCATAAGGCTGTGGCACACCACACAGAGAGGAGGCAGGGAAGCAGAAGTGGACAGCCCCTGTAGGCAGAGGAGGATTTATGGCCACTGACTTTCTGCAGATACAGGAGTCGTGGAGAGGGAAAAGCTGCCCAAAAAAGGGAGTGTGGCAGCTCGGCCTCCCATCCTGGGTAATTTCCAGAGAGCAGTGAACACGGAGGGCTTGTCCTGCCAGGAATAAGGGAGGAATGCACATGTCTGCCATTGCTGCTGCATCCCAGCTCCCTCCTCTGAGCTGGGACTCGTAGCTGTGCCAGCAGAGGCTGCTCTCAGCTGGTGCCAGCTGTGCTGCTGACTCAGGGCACTGCCCTTCCTTGCATGGCAGGACTGGCCCTGGCAGCCAGTGGCACTGGGAGTGCTGGTGCAGTAGTGCTGAGCTGTGTTGAGCATCTTAGTGCTCACCAGTGACTCTGTGCCAGCACCAGCTCACCAGTGGGGAAACTGAGGCAAGGAGCGTGCGATGCCTGTGACTGATGCCAGGGTGGCATCTTGCCCAGAGTAGTGTGACTCCCCTTGCCATAAAGCAGTGCAGCTTCCCCACCCGGGCTGTCCCTGGGTTCCAGTGTTGGTCTGTGTCATCTTTGCAGACCCTGACACTGCCCACTGGCCCCAGCTGAGATTCATAAGATGTGGCCCAGACATCCCCATCTCAGCCATTCTCACCCTGGCCATCCTGGTGTGGGTAGCAAAGCCCTGGCTGCTCTGCTGTCGAGGCAAGGGACAGGCAGGAGATGTGTGCCTCAGTTTCTCCATCAGGCAGGTAGGTGAGTGCTCCACACTTTGTAGCCAGAGCTGCTGGTAGTTTGTGTTCCCAGGGCTTTGGAAGGCTCCCAGAGAGTCCCACAGGGGACATTTTGTGACTGTGGGGTCCTTGCTCTTCTCTGGCAGCTGCTTGTGGGCTCTGCCACTACTCAGCTGCCTCAATGACAAGGAGGAGACCGGCGCATCTCCTTGGATTCTGGTGTAGCTGGTTCAGCTGGCTCAAGGGCAGGCTGGGGGCAAGTCAGAAATTCTTTAATTAAAGGGCTCTTTTTTCCCCAGGAATTGCTAATTTTGTCCAAATCTAAATCTCTCAGGGACAGGGTCAGCCTTGACACATTATCTCTCTGAAAAACAACAGGTGAAAAAGAATGAAGAAATCAACTCTGTGAGCTGGCATTTCTTGATCCCAGTACTGTGTTTTTTTTAATTTGGGTGTGTGTGAGAGAAATAGGGCTTTCCATCCTGCACCAGCATGTCGTGTAAAACCCCCCCTCACCCACCCCGCAGCAGCCAAAATGGAAACAAAATGCTTGGAAAGGGTTGAAACAGAGCAATTGAAGTCACAGCAAACCAACAGTGCTGTTGTAGGGTTGGGGTTTGAATTTTGGCTTGTCATACCCAGGAAGGCTTTGTCATTTCCACTTCTCTTCCTCATGCAGTATGGGAAGGACTTTGCCCATCCCTGCCCTCTCATAGCTGGGTTTTGGGGTGGGTTCTCCTCACCCTTCCAGACCCATCTCATCCACCTGCCCATCCCCAAACCCCACTGTGAGCCTCTGGAATCCAAATGGCCACATCCCAGTGCCCCTTCCAGCTTCTCGAAGGTGTTTTCAGCTCCCGGTCCTGGCAGAGCAGGCAGCCCCAGCACAGGGCAGCTATGGATTGCCTGGCTCTTTCCTGCCAGCTGTGGGGAGGGGACGTGGGCACACGCATGGGAGAGTGCCCACGGCAGGGTGGCGGGTACAGGGAGCGTGGGCGATGGGCGGCCCTGCGTCAATAGCCAGCCCCAGCGGGGTGGGCCGGGTGCTGAGTCAGCAGGATGGGCGCGGGGGCAGCGAGCCCCGCGGGGTTTCGGCACAGGCTGAGAAGCTGGGAAAGGGGCAGGTGGGAAGAAGGCAGCGCGGTGTGTGGGATGTGCGATGCCAGTGGTATGTTGTCAGTGTCCCAAAGCTGTCCCTGGGACCTGCTCCTGATACAGGTCTGTCCTGTTTGCGAATGGATGGGTCTGGCTGCATTTGAAGGTAGCTGGAGGGTAGCGGGGGGGGCTCTCTGCTGTCCTAACTGGGATATGGGGAACAGCCCGGCCACCCTGTGGTGTCCTCTGGCGCCCGGCATTGCGCTGCACTCGGGGTCGGAGGGGCTCATCCATTCTCAAGCTGTAAATAGCAACCAGAGTGGGGACAAGCGGGATCCCCGTCTTCGCGGCACCTACTCGGGATAAGCTTTGAATCTCCCGTACCCAGAGCTGGCATCAGGGCAGGCAGGGCATAAGCTGGAAAGGGGACAGGGGGGTAGTGGTGCCCGGGGAGGGCTCTGATGTTGCTGGGGTGGGGCATAGTCAGGGAGTCCCTGCGGGACCTGGCGGGACTCGGCGCGCGGGCGGGGTGAGGCGGAGCTGTCAGAGCAGGCGGGGCTGTCAGAGCAGGCGGGGATGGGCAGGACTGGCGGGGGGGCTGCTCGCAAACTGTACAGCACTGCCACCTGCCGGCCATCATGGCCTCGCTGCCTGCTCCTACAGCAGCATCCATCTACCTCCTCTTCTTCCATCCCGCTCCTGCCCCAGGCGGGCAGGCACTGCCACAAGGCCTGAGCAGGCGTGTGAAGCCGGCCATTCCCATTGCCAATCCTGCCGCGGCGCTCGGAGCAGACCCCACAGCACTCGCTGCTCCCGGGCTGGGGGTCGGGTCAGGTCACAAGCCGGGGATTCCTGAGGGGTGGACCTAAGTGCCTGGGAGGCTACAGGGAGAGATCCCAGCTGAAACAGTCGCTGCCTGGGAGGTGGCTGCTGCCCAGCAGCCTGGACAGTGATGACAGCTCTTGTTCCACCTTTCTGCCCCCCACAGTAGGTTCTCACCCTGCTCCCAGCCCCAAAGAACAGGTCAGGACAGAGTCACTCAGACGTGGAGACCTTTATTGACCCAAGGGCAGGAGTGGTGTGTGAGGCCATCTCCCCACCGGCAGAATCCCTTGTGGTGAGCATCGGCCCCTAGGGACATCCATCACCTCTTGGTCTGAGGAAGCTGCCGGGGCTGGGTTGCCCACAGCCTTATGTCTGGGTTAGCCAAGGGGCTCCACCTCCCTCTCTCAGCCCCTCCAAGCGGCCCCATACCTCATCCGTCGGCTCTTCCACAGGCTGCGGCTCCTTGTGGGATGGACCATCTCCAGCCGCTGAGCCGTGGCCCCAAGAACAGTATTTCCAGGAATCCCCAACGTAGTGCCTAAGGGATTCCTGGGAAAACTGGACCCTGAGGGCACGGCGACCCAGGCTGTCTGCCAGCCCTGAGCATTCTCACTGCCAGCTGGTCTCCAGGTGAGGCTGATGGGGACCTCCCCTCCAATGCACAAGGCCTCTGCATTTCTGTCACTGCTTCTGCTGGTGCCCAGCACTGGACCATTTGTCCTTAGCAGACATGGTGATGCCTCTATTGGAAGGAAAACCTTCCCACCCTCCTCTGCCCCTTGCTCTGTGCAGGGATTTGGAACTTTTGGATGAGTTGTTTCCTGTGGCCAGGGTCAGGTTTCCTTGAGTCACTTGTCTCAGTGCATGGGAGGTCCTGGAGATCCCCAGGGTGAGCAGTTCCTCCCTTCCCGAGCTACAGTGCTTCATCTCAGACTCCCAATTGACCAGAGATGCAGCACTGCACCTTGGGCTGGGAGACATGAATGAGCCCGTGCTGTAGTGGATGTGTGTCCATGTGTTGTGCCATGGCAAGACTGTGTGTCTGCCTGCCCATCTGGGTATGGTCAAAGAGGTGTCTCCAGCTCCAGAGCCATGTGTCTGCATCCCTTGTGCTCAAACCTAACACAACAGCAGGATAGACCTGGATTTGGTGGCCCAAGCTCTGCAGGAACAACCAGGGATAGGTACAGATGTGGGGCAGTTCTACCTGCAAATCTCTCTACTCCTTCAAGAGCCAATAAGGAGTTGGGTGAGAAGATGAGGATGGCAGAAATCTCCCCAGGGCTGCCACCCAACAAGGCCAGGACTCTCCAGGATGGTGAGGGACTGTTGGTATCACATAATGCATCCCTTCCTGTCCTCTTCCCTTTCCCCAGCCCGGGGGATGATGAATGTCTGAAAGCTCTGCTGTGCCTCCCCACCCTTCTCACTGTCCCATTCCCAGCCCCAGTCAGAGGAGAGCCTGTAGTTGGCCAGCACCTCTGTGGATGGTTCAGTCTCAGTTTCTCATCCATTCTCAGGGTGGTAGAGCTGAGTCCAGCCCTTCTTTCAGGCAGGGACCAGGGGCCCTTGGATCTTCATCCTAGGGTCCGGATGGGCTCCAGTCCATCCAGCCCCAATGGCAAGGATCCAAGGGGAAGCAGGAGGAGAGGGAGGATGAAGGGAGAGACCCAAAAATGTCTTTTGCAGGCGAACACTAACATCCTGAGCAGAGCAGAAACGTGATAAACAGACCATCTATCACAACTGTGTCCTGCTGCCGGGCCCCAGCAGCCGCCGTGCTCCCAGCAGCCTGACGAGAAGCAGATGGTGCATCTCCAGCATGAGCCCCTGCATCCGGCACCAGCCCCCCCGGCTGGGTGCACCCAGCTGGGAACTGGGGCATAAAGGACCCCGTGCAATGTGCTGGGCTCCCCTCTCTGCTGCCTCCACTTCTTGGGAGGAAAGAACCCCGTGGTGTCCTGAGCTTGTGGCATCCATCATTTGTGAACAACGTTTGGGAGCAGCCTTCGCCAGTGCTGGATTATCTACCATACCAGCCACGGCCAGTCCAGCCCTGAGCTCTGGCCAGGTGTGGGAACAGCCACAGGGACTCAGAGCCAGAGGAGGTGCTGCAGAGGCCCTCCTGCCACCCTACCCCCTTGCAGAGCCTCTACCCCACTGCTGGCCTTGCTCTCAGTGTGCTTTCAGCAAGGAGTGAAGCGAAGCACTGCAGTGTGACCAGCCCCTAGGGGACAGATCCCCCTTTGCACATCTGGGCAGTGGAGAATGGATGGGTTTTCCCACAGCGTGAGGCTGCCTGTACCCAGGGAAAGGGCACAGAGTGGTGGCTGTACTGATGTGCTGGATCTGCCCATCCCTCATTGCTGGCCACATTCCTGGTGCTATGCAGTTGTCAGCAGCTTCTGGGGACTCCCATGATTGAGCCTGTAAAACAGAGGATGGCAGTCAGTGTGGTGATGTGGAGCTGCAAGCTTCTGGTCCCTTTCCTGAGCAGCTGCACTAGAGCACCCTTGGGTGCCAGCAACCCACAGGTCTGCGAACAGCAATGGCAACAGCTCTGCACACACAAGAAACCCTACAATAGTCACTCAAAAGTTTTCCTTTGACTCCTCAAAACCATACACGCCCAAAGCCCAGGGGTGTGGGGCAGGTTCCCCTCTCCTAGTGGTGTCTGGCAGATCCCCAGGCATGCAGAGCACCCCACAGCAGGGTCTCAGAATGTCCCCTCTTCTCTCCCTGTCTGGAGAAGAGGGGATGGGGTCTTCTCTGCTTCCATGTCATGGGTCTGAGGGTGCCATCCCTGGGGAGGTGGTGGGAGGGAAGAAATGCCGGGAAAGGCTGGAGGAATGTGCCAGGCTGTGCATCCCACCAGGCTGGAGGCAAAATATCTGCCAGGGATCATCCTTCCTGCTCAAGAGGAGGTTTGTAGGGGTAGGAAGGGACCTCACCATGCTCCCTCCAATATCCGCAAAATGGGACAAAAAATCCAAGCCTGCAGACTGCCTGTTCCCCTTGTCTTCATTTTAGCTTTTGTTGCAGAGGATAGAAGGCTGCCACCAGTGTCCCTCTGAAGCCACCATGCTCTGCTCCCCACCACTCATTTTGCTGCTGGGGGATGTCTGTGCTGGAGGACATCAGTGTCTGACAAGAGGAGAGCTCTTGCCCTCAGGTTGCTCATCCCCTTTCTCTCCTAGGTGCAGACATGCCATGCAGCTTTGCAAGAACAAACCAGGGTAATAAAAGGATGGACTGATGACTCTGCTGATTATGGAGGGACCACCAGCCACTACCTCATGCCCCAGCCAACAATCTCCAGAGGATACCTGGAGCACGGCATGCAGACCCAAGACAATTCCCCATCTCCTTCCTAGGTCACACCAGTACTGCCTGGCGTTGCCCTTGCTCCTACCCAGTGCTCACCTCCATCCTTCGCTTCTGCTGAGCCACTTCCCCTGCTCGCCCGCCCTGCTGCTGCTGCCTGTGAGTGCTGGGAGGATGGGAGCCCACTGGTGAGCTCTCTGTGGCCGTGAGCAGCCTCCTCGGCAGCACTGGGCTGAGTCAGAGCTCGGCCCTCCCCACGGTTACAACACGGTGCCCTTTCCCCTCTCCAGGCAGAATGCCGCTGCAGGAAATGTCCTTTTTTAATAGCAGTTGGGATTTATTTCCTGCTTGAAATTCCCCAGCCCCGTGAGGCCAGCCGTGAGGCTGGACTTGAGCTTTGAGCTTTTGAGGGAAGTCTGAAACCCCACAGCCAGGAGGGCTCTGCCATGAGCAGCTCTGGGCTCCTTATCTCTAGATGAGGATGGAAGGTGCTGGGCAACGCTCAGCCCCATGCAGACACCCTCCCCTCTCCTCCTGACCCACATAACTCTGATTTTCACCAGCCACTGGGGCTCTATCCCTGCCCCAGCCAAGCTTTGTTCCCACTCTGGTCATCAATCATACAAGGAGCCCTGATGTCACCTCCCACTGGCTGAGGGACTCAGTGCTGGGTGACACCAGGCAAGGTAAATCCTGCCCAGGGACTCCTCAGGAGGTCTTTTCTTGGTGATGAGGGCTGCAATGATGTAGAGGACCATGATTTTGCTGGAAAGACTCACACAACTCTCTAGAAATTTAAAGAACTGACCCTCACAGGCAGAGATTACTCTGGGATGCTGCTTGCTGTTGCATGGCAGCTCAAGCTGGTAGCAGGACAACTCCAACGCTCTTTCCCACTGGAGCCTTCCAGCCCTTCCAACATTTCCATCCCATCTCCAATGTCTCCATCCTGTCCCTGGCATCTCCATCTCATCCCCCACAGACCACTGTGGCCTCTGCAGAGGAGAAGTGGCTCCTCTCTCCCTTCCTCCCATCCTCCCTCGCCAGTGCTGCTATTAAATCAAAGGTTTATGAGAAAATGGAGGGGCCAAGGGAGATCCTAATCTGGTTGCAGTCTGATTAACCCTGAGTTCAGGCTGAGGTCCTGATGCTCGGCTATAAATAGCTCTGCCTTCCCTTTCCCATCCTCCTGCCGGGGCTGCGGCGTGCCTGCCCTTTTATGGTCAAAAAGGCAGATTTGGAGATGGAGCGGCCCCCATCTCCCATGCTGGGAGCGAGCCAAGGGGGCCCAGGGGGATGCTGCTCTTTCTCACTGGGTTTCTCTGGGATAAATTATAATGCCAAGAACAAAAGAGCAGGTTTGGGGATGGGTGCAGAGAGAGAGCGCATCTGATTTGTGCTCCTTCCTGCTGGGACAGGCAGCTCCTCTCCTGGTGCCAGAGCGAGGGAGAAATTGCCTAATTTGGTGTCTCTGTGGAGAGATGGGCTCCTCCACACCCTGCTCCTGGCACAGGCTGGTGGCACAGTGGGGACAACTGGAAGGAACCCAGGGACAGAAGAGGCCTCTTCTACCTGTGGACTGCAAACACAAGTTGACATCTCTCTGTCTGACACCCTCAAGCAAGGAAATGACCCCACTATCCCCACCTGGCCACTAATGTGCCCAGTTCTGTGCCACCATGCAGGACCCAATGGCTCTTAGAAGTCTGGGAGATGTCAGTCACTGCGGTGAGAGGGTGAAAGACCCCAGCAACATCAAAGCCTGTCACAGTGGTGAGAAAGATCCTCTGGAGGGGCAGAAGTGACGGAATGTGATTTGTGGCTAGAAGAAGCATGCCCAAGGAGGAGCCAAGGTACACAGCAGCCTGGTCATCACCTTTCCCACAGCACTTCCCTGCTGCCCCCAGAACACAGACATGGTTTCCCCATCCTTAGCTGATTTCCTCCTGCTCCCCAGCCCACTGCTGGGAGGTGTTTGGGGGGCATAGGGAGCCCACCAGCAAAGATTGATGCCTGATGTCCCCAGTACCGGCCCCAGGGCATGAGGAGCGTGGGAACGATGCCGGCACCAGCCCTCCCGCTCTGTTTACACGTCACATTCCTGGTCCAGAGGAAGTGGTGCAGGGGTGAAGTCCCAGTGGGGACAGGCCATCACGTCACTGGCCTCCAGTCCTTTCTGGGAAGGGCTGGTGGGAACCCAGAGCACTGCAGGAGGGTTCCCCATGGACACTGTTCCCAAGTGGTGCAGGGTGACTTCTCCAGCATCCTCCTCACTCCCTGGGCTGCCCCCCAGATCAGGCGATGGAGTGATGGAGGGAATGCTTCTCAGCATGGTGGATATGTGGGTGCTCACACAAGGAAAGAACAGACCCCGAAGTCAGCATGGGCAGGGAGCACAAGGCTCTCTCTCCTCTTGTGGAGGAACAACTTCAATGTGGCTGGAGCTCATTAAGCTGCCAGCATTCTTGGATCCTTATCCAGTCTTTATCATCATATCTCTGCTCCAGCAAGGGAACAGGGAGGTAGAGGGGGGCTGTGCAGTATGGCCTTGACAAAAGAAGGACCCAGTTAGTAAATCACATCCCCCACAGGTTTTGCAGGCCTGCCTGCTTGCCCACCCAGCCAAGCAGTAAAAGACACTAAAATAAAATACCCCAAATAGTTCAAACTCCCAGCAGGCTGGAGATGAGATGTGGAAAAAGAATGAGCACAAAATATACACCAGGACTGAAACTGAGTTGTTGTTTCCCTGCAGTGTCATGGAGCCAGGCTCCTCTGTACTGGCAGAGCCTCCAGCAGGGATGCCTAGGGAGTACCAAGCAGAGGAAGAGCAGAGCAGGTCCCCTGTTTGGGTGTAGTGGGGCTCCTGGGGGCCAGAGGTGGGAATAATAATACTGAAATTTAAGAAATGAAGTTGAAAAGGGAAGGAAAAAGAAGGAAGGGTGAATCTGATGAGAGGATACAAGCATGAAGGCCAGGCTGGTCTGGAAGAGAGATAACCCTACATATCAGCAAATTGGTCCCACAGCAAGCAGCAGGGTGACATGTTTGCTACCATAAAGTATCTTCCCCACATGCAGCAGTGTGTCCCACAGCCCCATTCCCAGGCCCTGACGACTTCCCAGGGCTGAAGCTGTCTCCCAGTAGAACTCAGCCCAGGGCATGAGAGGAAGCTTAGTTCTTAACCCCTCAGCCCTGCATCACCCACCATGATGGGGATGTCTCAGTGGTCTCAAGGCAAAGTGTTGGTTGCCTGCATACTGCTGGTTCAGCATCTAATGTCTTTGCCACCCTGTCATAGGGAGCCTCCAGCATTGCTGGCACACCCAACCTCCTTGCAGCCACTGAAGAAGGGGCTTAATGGAGCTGTTGGTCCCCATCCTGATACAGTCTCAGCCAGGGCTGACCCCATCAAGCTTCATGGGGGACAGATCCTCAGGGCAGACAGTAGGGGCAGGATGACGCCCTATGGAGCTGGGCCACATCAGCACATTGATCATCTGCATCTCCAGCACTGCATGTCACCACCCTTACCTCTTTCTGGGACAGTAGGGCAGTGAAGATGTTGGTGTTTAGCACCTCCTTCCATATTTCCAATACAGCCTGGGCAGTGCTGACTGCCTCTTGTTCATTCTGATCACACATGAGTCTGTTCACCAGCCTACTGGACAGTAATGCTCCCAAAGTAGGCACAGGGCTGGCCCTGAGGGCTCTCCAGAATCTCCTTCCTCATCCCCACAGGCAGCTTGACCATCACCAGCCCAACCTCTAGCAACATGCTGCTTTATCCCTCACTCCACTGGCAGCAGCAAGGTCCTGACTTGCAGCAGCCACAGCTCAGGCACTGGTGCCCCTCTGCAGAGGCTGGCTCTGCCCTTGTGCCAGTGTCCCAGGACGATGCAGGCACAACCTCTGCAAGGCCACACCATCTGCACAGGCTGGGTGTGCAGCAGGGATTCAGCTACTGCTGCCAGGAAGGATCCTGTTCTTTCCTGGGATAGTCCAGAGCACCCCCACTGGCTCTCTCCCCTGCCCAAGCAAGGTTCACTGGGGTGTAGGACAGAAAGCTTGAGTACCAAGAGGTATCCATGCCCCTAGTCCAACTCCAGTCTCCTTCCTCTGCCTTCATGGCTGTGACAGACTAACCCAGACCTGCACATGCTGTCTGTACCCTGAATTAAATGGACGGGGATGACAGACAGGCTGGGGATCACCAGTACCTTATGGCCAGTGACTCCCTTGGCAGCTGGTAGAGTAGGAGGCCCTACTCCTCTCTGCCCACCCTGAGCCTGGCTGGGAAATAGACAGACACTGCCATAGCTCCACAGGACATTCCCAGAGTGGGACAGGCAGCACTTTCCCATTGCCCAAAGGATGCCAGAGCCAGGAGTAGAAGCAGGCTGAGATGAACCCTGTGAACATATTTGGTCCTCAATAGGCAAAGGGGTTTGAGGGTCAGGAGCAGTGAGTGCTCCCTCAGCACCCACTGGCCCACAGCCATAGGATGTGTCAGACTTCATCCCCCAGCTGGAGCCTCCTCTCATGCAGGATCTGCTCCACTTTCCTCCTCTGCATATTCCCAACCAAGGTCAAAGGATGGTGAAATGGCTCCAGAGCTCAGATTTCCAGCCTCTTGCCTCAACACTTGCCGCTCGACTCTGGCTGACAAGTGAAGTCAATTACTTTGCTGCTCCTGCGCCACACAGGTTAAGATGCTAGGGTCATCCTGGGGACCAAGATAGTGTCCCCAATCCCCTATGCTCTTGCCTGCGGTATACCCTTGCTGTGCCAAGGCATGGTGGTGACCATCTGAATGCTGTACCCTCATTGCCTGCCCACTGCCAACAGGAGCCCTCGCCTGCCATGGGCTGCTGGTGTGCCTTGTGGTGGCCCCGTTCTCCAGGAGCCACAGCAGGTTGTACTACAGGGTCCCAGTCACTGGCTGTCACTGTCTCAGCCTCAGGAGAGGGATGAGGAAAATGCTGGGGATGAGCAAAGGCAAGTTTCACTTGTTCCGGAGAAACAAGCCTTGGAAAATCCTGGACAGGAACGAGGCTCATTCTCTGGTGGGTAAGGAGACCAAGAAAATAAAAGAAAAGGAAAAAGCCCTTAATCATCTCCAGGCTGCCTCTCAACAAGCGCGGAGGGAAATGCCACTCTATTCAGCAGCCACCCAGCACTGCAGCCTGTCTAGACACAGCCTTCCCCAAATTCCTGCTGATAACTCCTTGGGAAATCTTTGGCAGAGGCGTCTGCCTGTGTTTGTTGGAAATTAACTCCTCTCCTGTCAGCAAGCGACAGCGAAATAGTGGCATTAGCCCTGAGCAGGGCACAGTCTCCACTCTGCAGAGGCCAGGGAGCTGGGACAAGCACACTTTAGCCCTGTGCTGGGGACATCTCTGCTGGGACAGGGACATAGTTCAGGTTACACCAGTATTTCTCTGTTCCCATGTGCAGCATCCCAGTGCTGAGATACTGCAGCCCTGGTAGCAGACAGCAACAGTGAGATGAGAACAGACTGAGATCATGGTGGCCACAGTAACCCTGAGAGGTTTTGTTGCCCTGGTTATTATCACTCTCTCTTTGCAGAGGGACACACAGCCCGTATGTGAGCTTGCACTCCCACAGGTGGCATTGTGCCTTGGCTGGACTGACCCAATCTCTTCATGCTGGACCCAAGTGACAGCTAGTTGTTGTCTGTTTGTCCATGCTGGAGGCAGAGGGAAGGCAGTGGGGCAGGGAAAAGGAGGCAGGGGGACATGGCAGCTTGCTGCCACATTCCTTCTGGGCACAATGTCCCCAGGTGATCCATTGGGAGAGGACAGCCACTGCGGATAGGGATGTTGTGGAGCCAGCCATAACCCAGGCAAAGGCAGCACTGTGTCCTTTGAGGGACGGGCAGGGAGAAGGTATGACCCAGAGAGCCTTGGGAAGCCTTTGGAGGGCCTAAGCTCAAAGCTGTTGAGGAACAATCCTTGTCCATCTCCTCATACCACATAGGGCCAGCAGCCCTGCCTTTGCCTGCTGCACACCCCGTGCCTCCCCCACCAGCCCCGAGGCCAGACCAGGGCTTAGTGTGACCAAGTTCGGCAGCCGCTGCTGCACACCTAGGGGGATGAGGCGACATCAACCATTCACCCAGTGAGTGACAGAGCCAGGAAAAGGCTGAGATCACTTCCATATGGGGACTGTGGGCAGGGGGACAGAATAAGGCTGTAGAACAGGCTGGGCTGGCACTGGCATCACAAGCTGCAGGTCACAGGATGCTCTCAAACAGTACTGTGTGCTGGGAAGGGTAGCTTCAGTGCCTTGCAAGCTTCCAGTAGTGAGCTGCTGTCCCATCCCCTCCACAGCCTGTTTTCCTTAAAAATCAGAAGCAGCAGCATGGCTTACTGGAGAAACCGAGTCAGCAGCCTGTGGTCCTGCTGCACTGAGAGCATGCCCGGTCTTGCCTCTGGCTTCCCCTTGTTTCCATCCTAGACGTACACACAGAAGAAAGCAATTCCTCCTGCAGCCCTGGGAGGCCCCATGCTTACATCCAAAAAGCTGTGTGAGCCCCACCAAGCCCCCCTCCCAGGACCACAGTGGAATTGTAGGCACTGATTTTTTGGGAGCCTCTTTGCTCACTCGAGGGGCTCAAGCCACTCCTTGACAGCTCTGTGACTGGTGGGTTTCCCTACCAGGACTCCATGCGCTTCGCTCAACTCCTTCTCTCCTTGGGCACAGCAGTCCTACACACATCCCCAGTGCTGGCTGGGCTGAGCATCCCCTGGGTGCCAAAGGGATGCTGGAGTAGCCATGCTGTCCCTGCCCGTCCCTGCCCATGAAACCAGGCAGAGCAAGATCACTCAAGCTGACGGAGAGCCTCAGCAACACCACCCCTTGTCCCCACTGCCCCATGCAGCCACCCGCCCCATGGACCCATCCGCGCACCAACCCACTTCCTCCATCTATGGGCACATACCTGCTGCCCCACACCTGCAGTGGGACATCGTGGGGACATGGGTATGAGTCCGCCACCTCCTCCTGGCACATTATATCCCGCCACTGGGACTCCGGCGCTGCCAGAGAGGGTTTTTTAAGCAGCTGGCATGGGAGCCCTCGGCGAAAAACTCCTTCCAGGCTGCTTAGAAGCTGGAAAATCTTTTTCTTTTTACCTTATATGAGCTGCAGGAGGAGGCCAGGCTGCCGACGGGCACCGCTGTCAGGGGCGCCGAGGGGATCCATTGGCTGGGGTGCTGTCACGTGGCCCTGCCGCTGCGACCCGCCGCCCTGCAGCCCAGTGTTGCTTTTACCCCCTAAGGAAGGGCTGCTTGACAATTTTCATATTTCTTCTAAATTTGGAGATTTCAGACAATGCTGGGAGGCTTGGCTCGGGACGCCAGAGGCCCATGTGGAAGTCATTAAGTCAGAGAGGGGGAGCGAGGGAAGGAGGGCTGGGGGGAGCAGCTGGGGGAGGAGAGAGGCCAGGGCTGTGCCGGCTGCCAGCGACGCGCCTGGGAACCATGGCCATCCCGCCTGGAGAAAGTTGTTTGCAATAACCAACTTCCTCCCGGCTCCAGGATGGGGCATGGGACAGGGGAGATGTGCATCCCACCGCCGGTGGGGGGTGGGTCCTCTGAGGCCGGCTGGACATAGGGACAGGAGAGTGGGGCGACTCTGGCGTGTATCCCATTGGCTGGGGGAAGGAAGTGGAGATGCTCCCTGGCCCAGCTGGAGGTGGCTCATGATTCCCATTAGTTTGAAAAGCTCCATCTGGCCTGGGAAAAAAGGCGTTCTGGCGGCCACAGGGCTCTCCAGGCTGCCTGTGTGTGCAGGCTGAGATCCCTGCGTGCCGGTGGGGCTGCGACCCTCATGGGATGATGGTGGCTGGGGCTGGATGCATGTCGCATCTTTTCCTGGGTTTAAGCAGCATGGGGAGCCAGTGTGAAAGCGTTACCGTGGGGCTGCATAAGCATACATGGACCATGAGTCCATGTATGGCCTCCAACAGGCACTGTGAGCCCATTAATGAGTAGCCAGTTGGCAGCACAGAATGGAAATGCTCTGCACTGGAGTGCCTTTGTCCTCCTGCACAGGCCATGACATCCCAGTGTGTCAGAAAAGGGGGTGACTGCTGCTCTGGACACCTCTGCCCTGCCCTCTGGGTGACAGGGCTGTTTGCAGAGCTGCCCCGGGCAGTGAAGCTGCAGCAGAGCACAAAGGAGGAGGAAAGCAGCTGCCACTGCAGCATCCACTGCAGCAAATGGTGACTGAGGGACAGACGAGGAGCAAGGCAGGGAGGCGCCACCAGCTTCTCTTTTGGGTTTTCCAAGGTGATGTCAAAGGGAGGGTAAAAACCTGGTCTGTGGAGTGTTGTGCCCTGAAAGAACCCCTGGCTTGTGGGATGGAGGTCAATCCTGAGCCACACACAGGCACTGACATGTCAGCAGCTGCTGAGGACTCCGGGGGACATGCACACACTGTCCTAGTCTCTGCAGGGACAAATGAGAAGTAAGAGTCTGTCAGGGAAGGATTTGTACCAGCTTTACGTCCTGGAGGGACCAGAGAAGAAAATGGGTCCTACAATCCCTAGACGTCCCAGCCTCATACAGCCCCAACACCATGATGAGGGCCTCTCCATGCTTCATATAGGAGCAATGTGGAGTGCTTGGTGTCCCTTCTGCTCTTCCTTGTTTTGAACCACTTCAGCATCAAAAGTCCCCGATGCAGGAACAAAACATTCCTGCAGCATCTCTGCATCTCCCCTGAGACGTTCTTCCCATGCCAAGGTTGTGGTTGGTCACCAGACCGCTCCCCCCACTAAACTCACACCTCTATAAACTGGATGGTCACCAGCCAGGTATGGCTCTGAATGGCTGCAGGCATCTCTGGAGGGTGGAGGCTTGAAAGGAGGCCCTGCTGCCCACAGCTGGCAGGAAGATGAGTACTTGGAGTCATCAAACTGGCAAAGCCAGCTCAGGACTGCCTGGCCTGCTGCTGGAGAAACACCCGTGCTGCCTCTCGGGGCAAGTCTCTTTGCAAGATAAAGAAGTGAGGAGGCGAGGTGGGAGCTGACCAGGCTCCTGCAGAGCACTCAGCCATTCCAGCTGGCTCTGGAGACAGCATCCCAAGGTGTGAGAGCTGGGGGAAATCGGGAGGCAAAACTAGCACAGAGGAGTTGTATCAGCTGAAGGAGGAGACAAGTCATCCGGGAGGTCACTGCCCTGCTGGCTGCAGTAAAGAAGCAGCAGGAAACAAGACCTTGCTTCTTGCACCACTACAGACACACATACACACACACACACACACACACACACACACACACACACACACACCGAACACAGAGGCCAGAGCACCACAGGACAAGCAAATGTAGGAGGCACTGAGTGCTTGTCCCCCTTTACTTCACAATAGGGACTGCAAGGCTGGCAAGCCGACTGTGGACTGGCCAGAGAGGACAAGGCAGGGGAAGAGTAGCCATCAGCGCAGCCCTGGGAGATGCTCAGCCAAGAGAGTGGGAACTGCAGGAGCAGTGCCTGAACCTGCCATCCATGCCCAAACTCAGGGCAGAGAAGCAGCTGATGGTCTCCATGGAGGCACCATTGAAATATTTGCCCAGGAATACAAAGGGATATTCCTGTGACTGGTGGGGGGGAAATCAAACCTACCTCTTAAACTCCACACACACACACGGATCAAATGTCCCCATGGCAGGACAAGCCTCAGTCTTGCCATGGTCCAGGAGCAGGTGGCTCCCAGTCACTGTGCTCGCACTCCCTGGGGTGTGGGGCTGAGCCAGGCGATGCGGGGCATACCCCTCCCTCCACTGCAGATAAGCCTTGGTACGCAGCACAGAGCTGGGACAGCACGTGCAGCATGTGTGCACCAAGGACCTCCTTCTTGGGCACTGAGCCATCTCAAGCCATATCTGACCCCTGTGCCCCCCACTGTGTTGGGCACCCTGTGCCTATGGGTACTCCGCTCAGCCCATCCCATGCCCCAGGAGCCTGACAGCCTCCTTGTGAGCTGGCATAGAGCTGTCATGGAGACCCCTATTTCCTCTCTCCTCTGCACAGTCCTGCAGCCCCTGCTCATGGTGGGCTGGCTCTGAGTGAAGCACAACTAACTGCTGCCATTAAACAAACCCTATAATTAGAAACCAGGTTTCCTAAATGAAGTGAAAAATGTAACGTTAGCCTCTGTTTGTTCGCTGGATGCTGCTCTCTTGTTCCATGACCCACAGGGGTCATGCCCTGTGGTTTCTGAGAAGCCTTAATAAGGTAATGTTTAGGAGGTTACTATCTTTACAACTCTTGTCTTATTACAACTCCATAAGAAAAACATTTGGGGCAAAGCAGGATTCCTCGGCATGGGTTTGTTTTTGTTACTCCTTCGTTAAGATGCTGCCCTGCGATTCCTCCTCACCGCAGATTTAGTTCCAGTTTTTCCACAAAAGCTATTTCTTTTTCCCACCCCCCCCCATCAACCTCGAGTCCCCTCAGCTGGGTGTGAGGACCCGGTGTCAGAGGCAGCCCCTCTCCCAGCCCAAGCAGGTGGTGAGGGGATTTTCAGCCACGGAAGGGATGAAGCAACAGGGCAGCCTGTAATAGAGTCAGAGCCCCCAGCAGGCTCTGTGAGGCTGCTCCTTTCTTTCTGAGAGCTCAGAGAGAAGCTTCTCTCCTACCAGTCCTGCTGAAGTCCAAACATACCAAATATACAGCCTTTTTTGTCTGCTGCCTGACATCAGAGGGGGCTGCCGGGGGACAGGCAGGTGTCTCTCAGTCCCTATGTTTTTACACCCATGAGCCGGCAGCCCCTGCCTCCCTCGCCCCTGGGTATGTGCCGGCTTCTTTGCAGGGCTGGGACACTGTGATTAATGGGTGAGCTGGGCTGGAGCAGCTCTGAAGGTGACCTTCAGAACTGGCCTGCATTACTTTGTAAATCCCTTCCCTCCACCAACTGCTAAAACAGCAGCATGTAGGAGCAGAGGTTAGAAGCCAGAACAGGAGACTCTGCCCCAACTTCAATTCACCAGTGACAACCCCCAGGGATCTCAGGGGTCCCTGCATGTGCTGCAGCAGCCCCAGGGCTGCAGGGAGGAGAGATTTGGCTCGAACACAACCCGCCAGGACAGACGTCAGTGCCACTGTCGAGCTTTCCATTTACCTCCACCAGCCGCCTTGCCCTGGGAAAACTGGGAACTTGGATGCCAGCCCACAAGAAAAAGCCACCAAGGCCCTAAAAATAAGAAGCTTTCTCCTTTCAAACCCTGGAAGCATGTCCTTGGGATCTCCCTCCAGCACTAGGTCCTTGCTGGGAGGGCAGTGGGGATGGCTCCAGGGTGCTTTGGAGGGCGAGCCCTTTAAAGCAGCCAGGAGCTGGGATGCAGAGGGCCAGCTGCAGGACTGTATCTCACCTTTGCAATCCAGCACGAAATGCAGCCAACTCTCCAAAGCACTCAGGGGTTGGTGTCCCACCACTGCATTTGTTGCTTTAGATTGCAGGGGAAGAAAAACTGAGCTGTCTGGAAACCCAGCAATGCCTGCCTGTACTCTGCACTGGTAGGCAGTGGAGCACAAGTCACTACAGGGTATGCCAGGAGCCCAAAGAGCTGGGGGAGGCATGAGGGCAAGTGTGGGGGATGTAGAAACAGGGCATGGGGCCAGGCGCCCATCAGGCTTGGCAAACTGATGGGACTTGTGCTATGTAGTGCCTCAGCAGTCCCCGCAGTCTCCCTGCCTGGGAGAGACCAAGTTCTGCCCAGCTTCATCTCATAGGGAGCTGGGGCTGCCAGATGCAAAGCACCTACAGATGTCCCCCTGAGACCAGGTTCTGTCCCTACAGTGCCTTCTCATCACCCCCTCCAGATCTCCCCCAGTGCCACCCCCATAGGTTGACCCAAATGTGGGGCAGCAGGGTGAGGGAGCAGCAGAGGCGGAAGGAAGTGGGAGTTAGCAGTGCAGGGAGTGAGAGAGCAGGCTTTTTCCATCAGGTGTTCTCTGTCTCCAGGAGCAGAAAGCAAAAGAAAACAAAAGGCAGGAGAGGAGCAGAGCAGGAGGAACCTGCATGTCTGGATCGTGTAACTGGCGACATGCTGTAAACTCTGGGCGGCTGATGGATGCTCCAGCGGGGCCACGGCAGGATGTGCTGGACACGCACCCTCCCTCCCATCCCACCTCCTTGCTACTGCCTGCAGCTGCTCTCCCCACACCTCTGGTCCCCTGCGAACCTCCTGCCTGGGGTGCTGCCAGCCCCCCAGTCCCATAGGACAACCCTTCAGAGCTCAGCTTCCTGATGCCAGGGCCTGGCTGTTATCTCCCAAAAGGCGTGATTTGTAGACAGTGATTTGCAGAGTGGCACTCAGCTCCCTGTCTGAGGAGGCTGCCGAGACAGCTGGATTAGGGCTGCATAAATAATACCATCCTTTTTTTCAGAAGTGAGATGCAGTGAGGCCCCAGGTTGCCAGCAACTTGTACAGACCCTTGTGCAGACACCACAGTCACCACTCCTTGCCTGTGCCTGGCACAGCTGTAGCACTCACATGGGGCAATGTCCCCTCCCTCCCATGGGAAAACCCTTCCTGGGCAGGATTCTGGGGACATGATTGGTGTCATGAGAGGCAAATGGTCACTGTCCCCTGGATGGATGCCTGGGGAGGGAACCCACTCTGCTCACTGCCATCAGCCAATTCCTGTCCAGCCTCGCTGGGTCATGGCACCATGTTTTTGCAATGGCAGAAGCTGGCAGAATTAAGCACGTTTTTGTTTTTCCCTTTTTTGAGAATGGGGAATTTTAGTTCCCACCAAAGAGTGTTCTTTTTGTGGCAAGCTTAAAATAAGCTTTTTTTGGCCTGGGTGTCTCTGGAGCTGCCCATGCACTGAGCAGGCCTTTGTGCACATCTGGATATGTGCACCTCACCACAGTCTCAATCAGGCACTACCTGCTGGGGAGCAGTGAGGGGAACCCAGCAGGTCCCATGCTGAACACCCAGCACCAACAACCCCAGCCTCAGCCCTCCTCCCCACTGCAACTCGGGGCTGGCTCTGGTGAGGCCAGTTTGCTGGAGAACACGTTTGATGAGTGGAAAATGTTGCTCATGTGGAGGTAGGAGGTGCCATGGCCAGGACAGAGCCTCCCACCAGCCTCATCTGCCTGGTCCGTAGTTTAGTGTGTGATTAGGTGTGCAGGGTCCTTGCAAAACCCCCAGAAGACTTGGTCTAGAGAGCAGCTTGGTGCCTCTGACCCGGTAGGGACATTCCTGCTTATGAAAAAAGGCTGAAAGCTATTTTCTAACGGCATGGGAACTGTGGTCTGATTTCCTCCCTCCCCTTACCTGCAGCCCCTGTGGTGTGAGCTGCCACATGCTCTCAGGCCAGAGCTTCTCTCTTGCTGACAAGGGCTGACCTGCGTCCCTCTAGCCCCAGAGCTCAGGCTTGGCTGGGGCAAGGCAGCTGGTTCTGTGGTTGTTACCCTGGGAAATACACACCTAACTTTACTTGAGGCAGGTAGAGTCTACATTCACAGTCCCTCCTGCCCTGCTTGAGGGCCTGTTCCCACCCTTCATGAAATTTCCCACAGCAGTGAGGCAAAATGGTGGGGAGGTAACAGAGCAGCAGATGTCACAAAACTTGAAAGCATACCCCCTCTCCCAGGAGAACCATGGAGGGTTTTCCAGCCTTTCCTGCCACCTGCTCCCTCACCTCTCCCCCTACAGAAGATCTGGCTTCAGTACACCCCAGCCCCACAGGGATGGCATTAGGGCTGGCACAGGCACACAGAGCCCGTTGGCCACCACCCTGTTCCAACTGAGAGACAGGGGCTGGCCATCACTCCACTGCCCATGCGCCCTGGTCCCTTCCCTCAAGTGGGGAAAAACTTTCCGTGCCCGCCCCTGCCTGCCCCAGCTTATCAAATTTGGCCGTGTCTGAAAAGCCCTGGTTTCCTTTTCACCAAAAAAGATCAAAACTGGGTAACTGGCTGCTGGCGTGGATGCCTCTGAGCCTCTCTCATGTGTAAACAGCATTGCCGAGTGCTGACACAACACAGGCGGCTGCAGCAAATGCAGGCAGCCCGCACCCTCCCGGCACCCCAGGCCTGGGACTGCTCATAGACCCTTCTCGAGGGATAAGGGGGTGATGCAGCTGAGGTGCAGGCTCAGCACCCCAGGAGAGGCTGGTTGTGAAGGGCTGGGTGCTGCCCTACTGTTCAGGGCAGCAAAGGCAGGTGGCTGCATTGCTCCTGCAATAGCTCAGGCCTTCAAGATGATGGAAGGGATGCAGAGCATCACACCTCATCCGAAGGGATGACAAGGACCCCAAATGCTGTGCTGGGATTGTCCTTGGAGATGTTAATGTGGGCTAAGGCTGCCCCACGTGTGGAAGCAGCTGGGCTGCATTCCCTGCTGCACCCTGGAACAGTGGGGCTGGGAGGAGGCACGGGGCAGTATGAGTCGGGGAGTGCAGTGTATTTTACATTTTTTGGGGTTTTCTGGAGGTCCAGATCATGGACTGGGAAAAGGAGGTGGAAATTTCCCACTGCCCTACAAAGCACAATGGCCTTCAAACCCCTGGGGGTGGAAAGTGAGTCAGGAGGCAGAGGGAAATTCAACACCCAGTGCTGCCACAAAAGCTGTGCTGGGAAGGAGCCAGGGGTTGAAAAAGGGAGGTAGAAAACATCAAAGAGATGTGGAGCAGCCCCCGACAACACCGCCTGGGGCATGTAAAGGGCCCCTCCAAAGAAGAAAAGCAGATTTTGGCAAAGGAGGAAGAATGGCGGAGAGAGGGGGGAGGAGGGGAGAAAGGGGGAATAGAGGAAAGGAGAGATAGAAGGCGGGAGGGACGGAGGGGAGGAAAGATGCAGGGATGGAGGGAGGGGTTGAGGCAAGGAGGGATGGAGGGGAGGAAGGAAGCAGGGATATGAGGACGGGGAGGAGAAAGTGGTGCGGTTGGATGGAGGACAGCACCATCGTGTGGCATAGTGGCTGCCTGGTCACAGGGACAGTCCCGGGCATGGGGGTTGCGATGCCAGGCTGCTGCAGCCCCTGGCCCAAGCCCAAGGCCAGTTCCCTCCCAAGAGAGGCCCCTTCTACCTCGCTGCTGGGATAGGTCGTCACAGCTAGCATCCCGCCACTGCAGCATCCTGCATCCCAGGGCTTGGCTCTGGGAAGAGAGAGCAGCACGGTGTGGGTTGGTGACAGCACCCCACCACGAACAT
>VZTY01016378.1:209268-221702 GCA_013400935.1 Turnix velox | reverse complement strand
CCCGGCCCGCCCCTCACCGCAGGCTCGGCCCCCGCCGCCACCGCCCCGCCCCACCCGACCCACGGGAGCGGAGGGCCAGCGCGTGTGGCGGCGGCGAGGACGGGTTTGGGCCCGCAGATCCTCGCACGGCTCCCGGCAGCTCCTTGGGGTGAGGTGTCTCCCAGCACACACACCCAGAAGTTACCCTCCTCGTCCAAAAGCCCTACCCATCCCCGCGAAGAGTCCCAGCAGAGACCCGCAGCGCCCTCAAGTCCTCCACCACTGGTTGTGCATCCATCAGGACGCAGCACCTCACCCACACCCATTCCCATGCGGAGCCCCGACCCAAAGGCAGCAGCTCCCTCCTAGCACCACCTCTGTCTGTCACTGTGACCCAGGGCAGTTCCGCTGCCGCTGCACATTCTCTACGTGCTCAGTCTGCACGTAATGAGCGCACACGGTGCTCCGAGCTCGGCTAAAGGGAGAGGGATGGATCCTGCGTGTGGGGGTCACACGACAGCGAGGACATTTCAGGCTTCCACTTCTACTTTCTGTCCTCAGTAAAACAAGGTGCCCAACTGCCAGCAGTTTGTGCCAGAGATCCCACCTGGGAGCCTGCTGCTGCTGGGGTTACAAAGGATGGCAAAGACTGAGAAAATTCTGTAACAGGTAGGACAATGGCTGTAATGACAGCCACAGAGCCTGCTGTAACCTATGGCTGGCTCCAAGTGATCAACTTTTAGTTTGGAGACTTATTAGGAACAGAAAAGCCACCACAGAAGTACCAGAAGGCAACACACCAGAAGTATTAGAAGGCAATCCACCCAGAAATTCCTGACAGCTCACCTGCAGGAGGGAAGATGACACACATGTACGTATGCAATTCTTGGAGTCCACCTAAAAGTCTGTCAACATCATGTTCAACAAAATTCTATGATGCCATGAGCTATAGCCCTTATTGTAGGCAAGTGGGTCAGAAATAGCCTTTCAGTCCACAGTCCCACTGGATTAAAGTGGCAGTTGGAATGAGCTGCAGTTCAGGGCAGGGGAAAAAAGGAAAAATCATCTGCAATTCTTTTGTTTTATTATTAGCAAACATCTGGACATTAAACAGAGTCAGCCCTTCCCAACATTACTCAAATGTTGTCAATTACTTGTACCACTCCCACACTTCAGTCTTTGTCTTTCATATAGCCAGAACCTTTGGGTAAACAAAGAGCACAGGAACACAAAAAAAATTATTACAGTATATACAAGTTTCCCATCAACTAAATGGACTTAAGATTTTTGGAGATTAGCGACGCTTTGTTCATTTGATTTTGCAAGTAATATCAAAACATCTCAAATTTCAAAATAAAAAAATACTACAATATTCACAATATAAAAATTAAATAGATTTGTTTAAAAATGAAAGAACTGCTAATAGCCATTGATTTATCACAGCTGTCCGTCACCAGAAGCTCTGCTGCTGAAGCACTGAGAATTTCAGGTTCACAGTGTGACATTCACATTCTGCACTGCTCCAGGTCAGAGCTAAGATGATGCCACGTTCACAGGAGTGTGAGACTCACCCAGGAGTACAGCTCAAATTGTCCCACTGTTGCAGTGTAGCACGGTCACAGACCAAGGCAGACCCACGTACAGCAGGGCTGTGCACTCCCCGAGAGAAGGAACAGAGGTCCCCATGTCCCCATCTCAAGCACATCCTCTCTAGTCGTCTGCCTGCCCAGCTCCAGCTCCTGGGCAAACTGAGTGGAAATGACTAAGAGGTACCGGATACTTTCTCTCCTCCACTACACCATCCCTGCTAACATACTCCTCTCTTTTATTAAATAGTCACTGAATAAGGTGACTGGAGAGAAAAAACTGGTGTGACTGCAGAGTGCAATCGAACAGCAGCAAGGAGGCCTCTCCCACACTGTGCCAAGTGTGCAATCTGCACAAACAGAGCAGACAAGGGAAGGGAGCAAGAACTTACAAAGGAGAAATTCCACCCACCTTCACGCAATCTTATCCACAACAAAAGAGACCGTTAAGTGTGCTTGAAAGGCAAAAGAATCTAATTTTGCCTAGGAGATCTGGATTCTGTGATGGAATCCAGGTTTGGTTATTTCATTTTCACTTCACCATTCAAAGGAAGCAGAAACAAGGACAAACAGCAGCTACAGTATTTTATCTCTTTGGTAACTCTGGCAAAAGAGTCTCTAAACAATGGGTACACCTTACAGCAATCATCACACAAGCCAAATAAGATTCTGTAGAAGTTTCATAGAATGGAAAAAACTGGGAAAACAGCTTGCCCAAAATTAAACGGGGCATGTGGGAGGGTGAGAAAGAGCACCCAGGAACTGGTTCTCTCAGATTCCTGCTCCAGCCACACAATAGTGCCTGGGTGAAAGCAGATCTTCAGCACACAGGCTGAATCAGTAACCTCTTACTACAGACAAAAGGTCTGGAGTGCATTTCAGGGTATTCTTTAAGGCAAAAATGGGTGAATAGTAGCTGGGGAGACAGGCAGGCCTGGCACACAGTCCAGAAGCAGATTGAGTAGGTGAAGTGTGTTTCCACAGTGAAGTGTCTCCATGGGTCAGTTTAGAGAGGTTTTGGATCTCACCACTCCTGGTCACACACTACCTTTCAATCCAGTTCAGGTAAGCTGCAGCCTTTCTATACAGAAAACTCCCCTGTGTAGTATGCCTTTGCTTATGTTTAGCTCCTTATAAATAATATAAATATTCAGCATTAGCCTCCATACCCGGCTTTCCCTTCATATTGCAAAAAGACTCAGCTGAGGGAGCAGAGGCTGAAGAGGCAGCAGAGAACCCAAATGCTCCTTCCAGCTGAAGACAGAGTTTCTCCAGAACAGGCTGGAGACAGTCTTGAGGCAGAACAGCAAGACCTGCACTGCCACACTTTGTATTTTACCTGTTCTTTGTCTTGAGTAACAGCATAACCCAGCAACCCAGTCTGCAGGCAAACCAGCAAAACAAGGAACAGGAAGTCCTGTCTATCTCTGAAATTTCCAACGATGTGAAAAAACAACAGCACTGAATAAGAGGTCTGTCCAAAGCCATCTAATGCTGCCAGGAACCTGTTTTAAGCGTTGAAATCTCAACTATCTGCCTGAAAGCCCAACTGCAAAGAGGCATAAAACTCAAAAATTATCCACTACCAAGTCACTCCCACACAGCTGTCACTAAAGCAGCCTGCATGAAGCACACTAAACTTTGCTTTAAAATTCTGAAAGAAGAACCAGCTAGCCTCCTCAGATAAAAAAGACCATAGATAGCTGTTAATTGAAGGCTGTGGTAATCTTGAAGTCTACCACAAAAGGATTATGCAACTGAAGGCTGCAAAGGAATGGGAGAAGAACAAGCTACCTTCCAAACCAGTCATGGCATCCACTATGAGAAAAGAGTTTCTAGAAGTGGATGTCAAGTAACTGTCAGGCCACAGATTCAACTCAGAAAGTAAAAAAGCAGGAACTAACAAATCACTAAGAAACAATATGAAAATCACCACTCCTGCTTCCTTTTGTGTAGTGCAGACCACAGGCAGGTTTCTGAAACTCTTCTGTCATTATCCTGCTTGCTCCTCTGTAAAGTGTTAAATTTGGATCTTACAGCATCCTTTCAGCTGAGATAAATGGACTCCCGGGCAAAAGGACCGCTGGGAAATACATATGCCATGCTGAGACAACAACACGCCTCCAACTAAGAGGACGGCTTGAGGTCAGCTTTCACTTCCCTCAGCCTTCTGCTTCTCTTGCTTTCTTGTCACCACTGCTTAAAATGTTTCAAGGGCACTTGAGACTTTTAACAAGAAAAGATTTTTCTCCTTGTGTCAAAACCCAGAAGGTTTAACGTTTGATATTTACTATGAGCAGGCAAAAGTAGAATTTGAATGCAAACTGGATGTTTGTGCTACCCAAAGTACTGTTACTGGAGAACTGAGAAAATAAAACAGTCCAGATTTCTCACTTAAGGGCACATCTCCATTCTGCCAGCAGCTGCAACAAATAGCAGATAATTTATCACGCTTGAAAGCTGCACAAATACCCATCAGGGAAGAAAGATTACTCTCCTCCAAAACATACTTTTTGGTTGGAGAAAGAGAAATTTGAGAACAGATTTTTGGCTCTATCAAGACCTGCTACTCTGTTGTACTTTAGGAACAAGGAAGCAAGCTGGAGCTTTACCTGTAGAATAAATACTAACAAGTTGAAGTCTGACCTAACTGAATTCTCTTCACATCCTCATCCCTGTTCATCTGTAGAATGACAGAGATTTCACTAATTCAGGATTGTCTTCCTGAAGTGATATGAGAAAAAGCTGCCCCTAAATGTCATTCCAAGTGATCATCTTCATCCCTACCTGAGAGGTCTGGGGACAAGGGAAGACACCAAAACCTAACTGATAATAATACTCAGCCCTTTGGGCTAAGCTTCTTCCGACTGCTTTGCAGAGAAAAAGCATCAACACATCCCTGTGAGGTAGGTCAGTAAGTATTATTATATTCCCTTAACATAGATATGGAAACTGAGACAGAGAAGTTACTTTCCTGAAGGCCTTGTAGGAGCCTGTCCCAGAGGTGTAAGCAGGAGGAAAGCTCCCTCAGCTCTCAGAGAATTTCCCTTTCTCTCCCGTATCTCCCTTCTTCCCCATACAGGTCTTAATGGAGAAATGAGCAAAGGAGAAAGGAGCTACAGTGCCATGTTTCTGAAAAATAGCAGGACTCCCAGTATGACTCCATGTACTCCAAAAAAGGAACATTAAATATACACGTACCTTAGAATTAATGGCAAAATGACCACACATATTATAAAGAAGCAAACATACAATACAAACTTAGCTTAATAAATAAGTAAAGACATGCAGCTGCACTTGTGACTGAGTGCTGAGGGCTCCTCAGCTCAGTAAGGTCCCAGATACCAAAGGGTAAGCTCATGTCACTCCTGTGACTCTACTGCCACACCGACCAGTGCGTGTCTAATAGTGCGACCGTGGAGTTTATAGCCATCCTGAGTCACCAGTGCTATCGTGCCTGGCTGCATTCCCTCGGCTGGGACATGGCAGACTATTTCATGGTCATATGGATCATATTTGCCACCAACAGGGTTCATCTTCTGAAGGCCATGTTTGGCAAACACACTTTGCAATTTGGCCTCTATGAGAGAGAGGCCTTCATAGATTTTCTTCAGTGTTGTATTTGGATTACTAGGCTCTGTTTCTTCTGCAGCACTCTCAGTTGTCTTCTCCAAGATATCTGCTACTTCCACAAGGTCCCTGCAGAAACTCTGGATTCCTACAGACACAGAGAAGCAAGAAGTAAACAAAGGGCAGTTGGAAGAACAGATCTACAATACCAACGACAGACACAAAGCCATGGCAGTTGAAAGCCCCTTTAAAGCAGATAAGTGCCTTGAACTGTTACTTAAGTGGGAGCAGAAAGAAATCTTCCATAGAGGAGGCTTTAGCGTTACATGGGTAGAAATCCAAAGACTCCCTGAATCAAGGCACATCTAGACACACAAATTAATATACATACACACAATAGGACATTCATATTTCACACTGGAAGATTCTTGCAAGTAAGACATGCCAGTTAGGAGACCGTTCCACGTCCCTTCATACAGACTCACAGACATAAATGTTCAGCCAAGCAGCTCACACAAATGTCCACATACATGAGGAACAGGCATACCAGGGAAAGTAACAATAACACAGTAGTATTTAAAAAGTACATCCACAATTTTATTCATAAGTTAAAACTTATGTGGAAGGACTGGATAAAACAGTCCCTGGGTCAGCCATGACAAAGTCATGCAATGTTTTTCACAAGATAAAGAGGTTTAGACTACATACATTTCCAGGAACGGTGTATTACACTATCCAAAAATTTCTGCAAAATCAGGATTGCTGAGTTACAGACACCCTAATTAACTTACTGGAAAGACATGTTAGGAAAACAGAGAATGAGAAACAACACTTTGATGCTGTCTGTACCTGTACACACATGTTTAAATGAGCAGAGAACAAAGAAGCAGAAAGGAGAAACAACAAAGGAGCAGACAGAGGCAGACTGATTACCAATGATTTCCTCTTGCACCAGTCTGTTTTAACGTTCTACAGAGAGCCCTGTGCCTTGCTTTGAAGAGTAACTCCCAATACAGAACCTCAATTTTTTTTCAAATCTGAAGCACGATGTATCTAAAATTCAAAGAACTAAGAAAAAAAAACCAAAACATCTTAAAACCGATGGTGCTGATTATATAAAAACTCAGCAGCCATTTTATAGCACAATGAATAGCCTGGTAAGAAAAAAATTGCATCTCTAATTTCAAAGCTAATGAAATTTCCTAACAAAGACTCCTGAGATTCACGCATTATGGAGATCAACAACTTCTCATTCTAAGAGATGGTGCTGTCAGAGTGCAACAATTTAATACAGTTTCTTTCCCCTTCATCTGCCTCCACTGCCAATGCTACAAATCCAGCCTGCTTCACTGATGATCAAATATTTATTAGAGGACTTTTAAAGAACATCAGATAAAGAACTGAGGACATTTGTCTCAGGCAAAATCTACCTCCTGCAAGCTAGAGCAGAAGAGGCTGTTAATATCATAAAGGAGATCACAGCCTAATGACACAGCTAGGAATATGAAATACACCCTGCCAGAGCCAATTCCCAGGCTGCAAGAGAACCAATGATTTCAACCAATTCAGTAGAACTACACTCAATTGCACTGGGGCAGTTTTATTAAAAAAAACCCCAAAAACCAAACAACAGTCACTGAGATAAATCTGACAGGACACAGCCAAATGTACAGAAAAAAACTGTGAGTAAACTCAGACAACAACATCAAGTCAGAGTTTACAATGAGCAAGGGCAGGACAGGGAGAAAGAAAAGCTGCCCATCAGCATTTTATGCGAGGGCAAGAAGGCCATGACAGATGAATATAGCTCTGCTTGACTTCACTTACCAAAGATCTTGGCATCTTCCACAAACTTCTGTGTTCTCCTCCGGACATTCTCAGAATCTGCCAAAGCCTTCCGGTATCGTTCCTGTAACCACAACAGCAAGGGGGAGGCATCAAAAAGGTAAAGTCCATTTCAGACAAGCTGGCAATCCCTTAGAAAGCGTTTTAAATGAGCTCATTTCAGGTCAGAAGGTTGTGCTGGGCACCTATATCCTCATTATATGCAAACCCATGCCCGCCTCCTGCTGATTAACCAGCACAACTGCAACTCCTACAAAAGGCTCAAACCAAGGCCAGAAGCACTCAGGGTGCAGCCCAATTGAGTATGTTATCCGGCTTACAGAAAATGCCAGGCATGAGAGACAGATCGAGCCAAGGGGAATGAGTGAAAGTCATCATGATGCCACTAGCACCACACTCACAGTCAAATCCCGGACTTGTTCTTCCAATTTGATAGCTTTGTGCTCCAAGGTGCAACTAGAAAGGGGATGTTTGGGCTCATCATGAGGATCTTCTGGGCCACATTCATCTCCTGTGCTTCTCTGCTGAGCTGCAGTGCTAAAAGCATAGCAGGTTTCAGGGAACCCCCTGAAATAGAAACTAGAGACAACAAAAGAAAAGTTAAGTAACAAGAGGGTCAATCAATATTAAAAGCAGGCTCTCTTAAAAAAGGTACACAGGACACTAAATGAAATTTTAGCTCTTTTCAGAAAATATGGACAATTAGCACAAAAAGAGAGAGACAGATGTTTTGGAAAATACTTTTACTTTAAGCCAACATGTCACAGCAGAAGCTGTACATTTCTTTATTGACATACCTTGAAGGGCATCATAATTGCATATCAAAACAAGTTGTAGGCTGCATTTTTGCCTACTTCCCAGTACAGTGGTCAATATCAGATGACAAACTTCAGAAACATCTTTGCAAGGTAATCTTGAAAAGGAGGCAAGGGGCATAACGCTGTTTCTACAGTTTTTTAGAAAAACCCAGACATTCTGAGTATAATTCAGTAAGTTCTGCATACTCATGGCATTTAATGAACACAACTTGCAGCCTAAAATGGCACAGTGACTGCCCCAGCCGAATGGCTGTGGGTTTCTGTGCAGCAGTTTAACAAGCTGCTAGGTAATAGAAGATCAAACTCTCTGATGCTTTGCCCTGTTTGTTCTCCTGGCTGCAACCAGCCACACCACTTGGTACATTCAGTTTTCTTCCTACTGCATGAAAAAGGAGAAGAGTTTGAACCTTTTGCCAGTCAGCTCTTCTTACAAAGCAGCAGCTGCTAGACTGTAGCCTGTTGTCATGTCCACTGCTCAAAAACACTTAAGAGACCACAGGGAACTGTCAGAGATGTGACAAAGGTGTGTGCAGCCCAAATATTCTAAGGCCTCCCACGAAGACCTTCCCAGCTCCATTAGCTGTGTTTGGAAAAGGGAGTGAACACACCAACTGAAAATTATCCCTGATATTCTCCAACAGTTCTAAACACTTTGACTGCTTTATCTCTACTGACAATGAAAGAGACTCAAAAGCAAAAATGCCCAAAACAATCTCAAGCTCACCTTATTTCCAGTGACTTTTCAATCCTGAGTACATTTTCCAGCTAAAAAGCACACTTGTTAGTGGTCTGTGTTAGTACAGCAGGTGGAGCTCACCCAGGAGGGTGATTCCACAACTTACAGATGAAACAGCCATGAGTCAGATAATTGGATTGAGCTCTATAAACACTGCCTAGGCACTCGGCAGACTACTGCATACTGTAACAGTCTCACAGGTCTCCCAAAAACTTGATAACAGACTTCTTACTGAAAACAGTTTTGTTAAAAGCTGATCAAAATCAGCATGCTAGACACTTTGAAAAAAAAAACAAACCAGGTTTCACTTCATTCTGTTGTTTTCTGAGGTAACAAGGCTGTTGTACCCCATGCGTGAAACAAAGAATTTCCACTCCCCCTCTTATACCACCTTCTTTTATAAACTGACCCAGTTTATAAAACTGCCAACATGAGGCCAAAGCCTCAGCCCACCTTTCCCTCATGCCTTACATGAGAAAGCTCAGTTTCTTCTGCAGCCCCATCCAGGAGACACTTCTGTACAAGCTAAACATGGAAGGGTGTTTCCTTTTTTTAAGAACACCTGGGCTTTTCCTCTGAGCAGGGCTTTCAACATCCCCTTCAATAGAGGAGTTCTGCATATACTACCAGGTGAAACACGGCACAGCACAAAAATCACTGAGCTGGCACCGACTCAGCACAATTCAGCTCTGCACAGAGATGCTAATTCAGGCCCCCGAATCGATACTGCTGAGTTCATGTTACCAGATGAGCACCATTAAGCTTCCTTACTTTTCGGCAAAGCTCTATCGCTTGGGTACAATGTCGCGGAAGCACAGCCTTTGTTTCTGGGTTTATCAAATCAGTCATGAGACCTAAGTGCTGCTCAGCAGGACAGCTAAGCTGAGCTTACAGCCGCACCTGGAAGGGACAGGTTTGCTTCCCTTATTCCGTTACTGCAACTGTGAAGGATGAAGGTGCAGGGAGTTAAACCATCCGAAAAAAAAAAGCCTACGAAACACAAAGACTTTTCTATCTGTAACCCTGAATAGGTTTGCTGACAGATCAGATGAGCACAAAAGCCAGTACAAAAGAGAAGACAAACATGTGAAGCCTGGTGAGATGTGGAAGGGAGAACATGAGAAAAGAAGAGGCGCCTCCCTCTGGGTGGCAACTCGTACTCAGAATGTCCCAGTCTGACACCTCCTGATGGGGCAGGAGGATTTGAATATCAGGAGAAAACAAAGACCCAGATAACGACAGGGGTGGGATTTCATCTTTTAGGAGAAACTTCGAAATCAGTTTTTGTTCAGTTCTCAGTCTGTTCCTGCTGCTGAACTCAGTACACACGATTTGTGAACATTATTTCCCATGTGTCCAGAGCTGCAATAAAGAATACCTGCTTAATAGTCACCAAGGCTATTGCGTTATTTTATTAAAGATTGCACAGCTTCAGAAGAAAATTTAAATCCTTTTTGTAGAGAGATCTGTTTTGGGGCACAAGACTCCACCTTGAACAATTTTAAAGAATCTTGCCCCATTCGCGTTGTTGACTGATTAACACAGCCCTTTTTCAAAGCTCAAGCAAGTAGAGCAAACCAGAGGCGAAGGCAGAGAAGGACCCTCTTCACCAAGACCTCAAAATCTCTGCAGGTTTGAACAACTGCAAAGCTTTCTTTGTGAATCAATGGTGCATCTGTTGTAAGCAACAACTACAAGCTTTGCTCTTTATCATCTCGCGTTTCATTTAAAGAGCTGGAAGGACGGAAATTAGCTAAGTCACAGATGAACTAAAGAAACCTGAAACGCAGCTGAGAAAGCTGGACTCTCCTCTCTTAACAAAGCTAAACAAATGACTTAACTCTTCTGCTTCCAAGAAGGAATAGTTAGCGAGTCATTTCCCCTTGAGAGTGATTTACAGTACGGGAATGGGTGTGTTCCGATGTGTAGGAGGAGACAGGCAGAAGGAGCTGGTGCCTGAGCCACAGGGACCTGTATACGTGAAGCACAGAGCTGCCTGCATGGACTCCCTTCTCCAACTTTGTGAAACCCAAGTCACAAATGCCCCGGGTATCACGTGCTGTTGAGACAAGGCTGCCTTCAGAGTTGTAGCCAAGAAACAAAATTCACAGACTGACTCCAGAGGGAATTCTTAAGGAGAACTATTGTGCCGAATTGAAACTGCCGCTCAATTTTCTTCTTCCTCTGGGATGAAAGAAATACTCCACTAAAAAGAGCAAGTGCTATTTATAGTCTGTCCAGTGCACTGTCCTCTGTCTTCCACACACAGGCACGATTACAGCTAACCCCAAAATAGGCAGAAATCCCACTGGGGGAAGTTGACACATCCTGAAGTGACAGACACATGGAAGTCTCAGAACACATGAAGGATTATACAACTAAGCTGATCATACAAAAGAAAAAAGCCAAACTGATGTCACAGAATGCCAGACAAATGAGGCTGAGAAGTTGATGGCATCCATATGGTTTAAAGCCAGACTTTAAAGACTAGAACTGAATTGATGAGAACAGGCTTCTCTGCTCAACAATAGTATCTTACCTCCTACTGGAGCACCAGCAGGATACCTAAACATCCCAAACTAACTTAGTCACATTCACTCTGAACACAAGGGTCCTACCCCACCTCTCAGACCCTTCCCCCTCCTCCTCTTTTCTTCCTCCTCCACCCGAATCAGCATGACAAAGTGCTCAAGTGCTGGGGCACAAAAACATCTGCATTTGTATTTTAGCTCTGATGAGCGTGCTCTGTAAGGAAATGTCCTAATTAACACCAATTACTGCGCCCTATTTCATCAGGAAGTGATATCAGAGAATAATAGTAGGTGGATTCCTTTTTGATGAAACAGGAATAAGTTCGTGCAGTGCAGTTTAACCTGCGATGGCTGCGAACAGGGAGCAGGGTCCTAGACTGCAGGAGTCCAAGCCCCTGAGATACCTACAGCAGGAATGTCTGGGCCTCACCACCCACTGCTCCTCTGTGTTGAGCTGCTCCTCTCAGTTGTGATGCAGGCATGGCTGCAGAGAACCGGGGTACAAAGAGGGGTTTCACAGCCATGGCAAGTTCCTGGTGATGCTCCACAAAGGAAGGGCTCAGCTCCCGTCAGATAGAGTCACCTATTGCAAACTCGGTGAATGTTTTGAGAGGGGGTAAAGCAGTTTTTATACACATAAGCATGACATTCACACAGGCATCTTTACATGTACTCCAGAACACAGATGCTTCCACTATGTGCTACAGGACTTACTGTACCTAAATGGTCTTCTGAGTGGGGTTTGGTTCTGTTTTGATTTGTTTCTCTGCTGAGAGAAAGCTGTAGCATAAACCAGCATGTATTTTGACTTTTCCTTCGGTTGCCCACTTGAATAATCAAAACACTCAGTATAGACTTCATTTTCATAACCCATGTTCCACATCGTCCATAAACATGACAAGACACCACTCTTCTGTCTGAATACTGAACGCAATGAAATGGATCCTCTTGGGGTGACCATACGGCCGCCATATCAATCAACAAAAAAAAAAAACCCAAAAAATCAATCAAACAAAAAACCCACAAACAAACAAAAAACTTCATGAGGCTCAATTTAAACCCATAATTCATGAATAAATGCTTCAGACGGACAAGGTGCAGAAACCACTGGCGGATAATAACCTCACAACGTGCTTTACCCATCACAGAGAACAATTTTTCTTCAGTCTGTACAAGGCAGAGCTTGCTCAATGAGGGCCTCTACTTTCTCCCAGCCCCTTCTTGTGGGACTAAAGGCTGGCGGGGTGTCCCTCATGAGGGGTAAAAGGGGAAAGAAGGGATGGAGTCATTCCAGCGGGGCCTCACATCGGCAGACATCGCCCCGGGCCCGGGTCTGATGCGGCGCCTCGTCCCCCGCCGTCGCCACACG
>VZTY01016378.1:196439-209048 GCA_013400935.1 Turnix velox | reverse complement strand
ACCCAGGCCCGGGGCGCTGCCACGTCTCGCCACGATCACACTACAGGCGAATAAGTAGCACAGCCGCGACCGTTCACGGTTGAAGAAGAGGGGTGACAACGCCTCACGTACCTGCCGGGCCAGGGCCCGCCGAGGACTGTCCCGAAACGCCGCAGGGAGCGGGCGGCCATGGCCCCGCCGGAGCGACTGAGGGAAGGAGGGCGGGAGAGACGGGTACCGGGCGCCGCCCGCAAAACTACAGCTCCCAGGAGCTCCTGGGAGGACTACGAGGACCGGCGGACAACGGGGCTGGGCGGGGAGAACCTCAGCCGGAGGTGTGGGCCGGTAGTTTCATCATGGTGGCACGGGGATATACCCGCAGAGTGGGGTTTGTGCTGGTAGGCCGGCCATGCCAGCACCGGGACTTGATAGTGCAGGTGCAGCTGCGCAGACGAAGGAGATTAAATGTGTTAAATAGACTGAGAGATGCTGAGCTTATCTCACTGTAGTCAACATTAACCTACCCCCAAACCAGGGATGTGTCTGTTTTAATCACCTCAGGAGGACTCCAGGAAAGATGGATGCACTTTTTTAAGTTATAAAGGGCTAACTTAACTTCTAATGCTTGGGGAAAACTGCCATTTTAGAAGGCTCCAGTGTCTGAATTTGTGAAACTTACTTACTTTATAGCCAGCTGTATTTTGTGGGTTTCAGGGCCACTGCATTTTCAAGCCTTGCCAGGTGTAGGGATAAGGAAGAGCAAGTCCTGGACACTTGGCCCAGGCTGGCCAACAGGATTATTTCATACCATGAACATCACACTCTGCTGCAGAGTGCTCTTTCCATTGGTGGTGTTGGTCCAGAGAACTTCTTACCGTGGCTTTGAACCACAAAGCCTTCCTTCCCTCACTGCAGAATTGATACTGGTTCTTTATTAAAGCTATTTATTCAGTCTTATCCAATTTAGATTGGATATTAGGACAAAATTTTTCCACTGAAAGGGTTATCAAGCATTGTAACAGGCTGCCCAGGGGGTTGACTGAGGCACCATTCCTGGAGGAGGGTAGACATGGAGCTTAGAGATATGATTTAGGGGTGGTTCCTGTCAGAATTAGGTTGATGGTTGGATTCAATGATCTGAAAGGTCCCTTCCAACTCGGGCAATTCTATGATTCTATTTCAACCTTAGTGTTTCTTCATTTTTCCATGATTCCTCCTCTTGTGTGAGAAGGGGTGGTTGGGTGATAGAATAATTATTTAAACCACATGAAATGGTGGGTTTCTCAGACCATAACAATGAGAAGGCACTCTTTATCAGGTAATGTAGTAATATGATGAGAATCAGCAGTTTTGAACCAAAAGTGGATATGATGAAGAAATTATTTACTATCAGGGTGGTGAGACACTGGAACAAATTGTCCAGGGAAGCTGCAGATGCTCCATCCCTGGAAGTGTTCAAGGCCAGGCTGGATGGAGCTTTGGGTGACCTGGTCTGGAGGGGAACATCCCTGTCCATGGGAGAGGACTGGAACTAGATGATCTTTAAGGTCCCTTCCAGCTCTAACCATTCTATGATATGCTTTCACAGGCAATGGTGATCCAGCTCCATTTCTGCCCACTGTGGGCACAGGCTCATTCTTTCATTTGAGGGAGAGCTGATGCTTTGAGGAGTGCGTTTTCACCCCTTTTCTGAAGTCAATGGTTCGGGTGTCCCAAATGGGACAAGAGCACAGACAACTAGCACAGGGAACTGCTACTGAGAAGGGGGCAAGCACCATCACAAACTTTTCTTCAACTCATTCTTGGAAGATAGGGAACCTCCTCCAGCCTGAGCAGCAAGCAGCAAAGCTCACAGCTCTGAGCTAACCTCCATCACTAACCCAGTGTATGAGATTCACCCAACCCCTCATCCCAGCAGCTGCTGCCCAGGGGTGCCCAGCCCACCCCAGACTCCTCCTGGTTCACTGCATCAGAGCAGGAGCCATTCATGCTTCCTGGGGCCTTGGGAAGGGACAGACCAGTGACAGCGTTTTTATTAAAAGCTGCTACCTAGTTACTAACAAGAGGCCTTTAAAAGAGCGAGTTCCAAAGGTTAATTGTGGCAGTCATTAGCATGAGTGGGCAACATGCCTGTTCCCTTGTTCCTGGCACAAAAGCCTGGGTATTTTTTATTCCTGTCCCTTGTTTCTACTTGTGCTAAATGACCTTCCTCTATTTCTCTTTTCTGCTCCGGTCCTCTCATTTGAATATGCCTTTAAAAAAAAAAAAAAAAAGTTTAAACTTCCCTTTGCTCCATTTTGACCACATGCCTTGGCAAACTGTGTCTGACTGCAGCAGCAATAGTGTGAATGTGCTGCTGGCCAGGAGACAACCCTGTCCTTTTGCCCACTCCCCTGAAAGCCAACAGAGGGCTAGGGCAGAGAGAGCTGGGCTGCCTCCAGTCCCAGCCCTTTGCAGCAGATCTAAGCTGTCAAGTAAGGTTGAAAGGTGTCTGATGTTAATTTGCTTACAAATACTGACAAGTAAGCTTTGTTCAGACCCAAGGGAAGGCAGCATGCCCTCACCCTTAACTGCCTGAAAGAATGAAATACTGGACAAGAGCACTTTAGTTGAGGCACAGTGAGCTCGAGACATGAGGAACCCTGAGATGAGACCCTGCAGAGGTGGCAGCAGTGAGCAGGGCCAATGGTCAGTGTCTTTGAAATGTCCAGTCCTGAGCAGCTCATGAACTCCAACACGGAAGCAGCCAAAAATCCCCAATAAGTCCGTGGTCACTTTGGAAAGTATAAGCCAGTCTCCAGGGTGGCACATACTAATCCAAACTGGAGTGCCAGCCAGGTAGTGTCAACTGCCATACCCCTAGCTCTCCTCTTCTTTCTGCTCCAGCACGGCTGCCAAACTCCTGGCCCTGTGGAAGGCTTGCCCTAGAGATAGGTTTCTCAGTAGCATGTGATTCTGATCCACAAAGGACTACCCTTGCCCACCCACCTCCCAAAACTCCCTCCCACCCCATTCCCTGTGGTTTATAGTGTTGCCCAGGAGACAGACGATGCTGCAGTGGTAGGGTGTGGGAGGGTGGCTCTTTCCTGATGCCTTCCCAGCACCTTCCTGGCACCTTGGAGAAAGGGGGGCTTGTAGCTTCTCCGTGAGCCCCAGTGTCTGGCAGGGGCCTGTCAGGCAGTCCCAGAGCCTGGCTTAAGTCTGCTTCTTTTCCCATTCCTGCAGTGGAAGGAAAAAAAGCAGGGGATAAGAACATATTGCTGGAGAACACTGAGCCCTTTGAGGGCCTCCCTCCCTACTGGGTGCTTTGGACCACCCCAGCATCCTCAGAGGCTGCCTGGGGCAGTGCAGAGGTGATGCTCTACCCCTGCCCACCTAGCTCTGCACCTCTCAAATCTCCCTGCAAACTAGGGTCATGCTAGCATCAAATACCACTTTGTTGGGCCAGCCTGGTAGCGGAGGACTCTGGCAGTACCCCTTCCTTTTGAGGAGCATCTTTGCTTCTAAAATTTCATGGTCAGTAAGGAGGATCTATGGGATCCAGGGAGAAGGAGGAGAGTAAAGCAGGACCTTGGCCTTCCGCAGCACATTTCCCTTGTTGGCAGGGAGGATGGAGGGACTTCTCTTCCTCAGTTCAGCTGCACAGTTAACAGGGACCAGGTGCTCAGGGGGGTTCCCGTTTGGCTTGTTTGTAGCTTCCTGTGGAAAAGAGGAACAAGGAAGAGAAGGATATAGGAGCAAAAACAGCCAGAGGGGGAAAAGAAAGCACAGAACTACTGCAGCCAAAGCTAACTGGCACTTTACTACCCAGCTCAGTCCACAACAGGACAAAGAAGCAGGGATGTCCACCTTCCCCATGAGCTGCTTCCTGCCACCCCCAGATCTGTTGATGGAGGGAAGCAAAAGTAGGGGAGAAGGGACGCATACCCCACTCTCAGCTTTGCTGGTGACAGCCAGCCCCAGCGCCGGCCCTCCTGCCAGCGACTGCTTCAGCCGCTCCTTCACTTCGCTGAGCTTGAGCTCCAGGTCGACACGGCGCTCCTCCTTCTGCCGGCACTGCTCCTCCAGCCCCGACACCCGCTGCTCCAGCTCCTGCAGTTTCGGCCCTGCTCAAACAAGCACGCCCAGTTCAGCGCTTTTGCCCGGGGATGGAGAAGCCTTCTAGATGAGGACGCTAGATGGGGCTGCCAGCCCAGCAGCGTGCTACAGCCAGCCTGGTTCACGGCCACAATGTCACTGCCAGCCCAGCGTCCCCATCCCACACCTGCTCCCCCTGTATGCGAGTGCTGTCGAGCAGTGCTCAGATGTCACCAACCTACCCGTGCTGCCCTTCATGGCTTCCCGCAGCTCTCGCTTTTCTTTCCGCAGCAGCAGCAGCTCACTGCGGATCGATGCTTTCTCCTTCTCCAGCTTCTCTTTCTCTGTCAGAAACCGCCTGGCATCCTCCTCAGCTCTGTTCTTCCCATACCTGTACTGGTTTGCATCTACATACACAAGGAGAGCCCATCATCAAGGCTGTGGTCCTGACCTCAGTGTCACCAGTGCCGCACAACCTGTTATGCATGCGTTGGACTGGGCCATCAATCCCCCCACTGGGATTTGTGTCTGAGGGGCCCCACTCACTTGATGCATGTCTCTTCACTTTGACTTGTGGGTCCACCCGCCGTGACTTCTCACTGCAGGAGGAGGCATGGCGCTTCACCTGGGCTCCTGCTGGCCGCCCTGGCTCCTCCTCAGCCTGCAGCAGGGACAGGAGGGAGAAAGTGCTCAAACACCCATGGGACCATCACAAACAGGCCAAGACTGATTATAGAGTTTGAAAGGTTGAGCCACAGAGGCATACTCACCTGAACTTTCTCATAAGGAACATCATCATACACCACGCGTGAGGAATCTGGATGGTGCTCCTGGGATGAGCTGGCCCACCTGTGTGTGGGAGGAGGGATGAAGTCTTCCTTTCCAGGACATCCTTGCCATCCCCTCAGTGAGCCCTTCCATCTCGGAGGACTTTATGCACTGCTTTTTCACCTACCATGTCCATCCCATAACTCCTTCCACTTTCCATCCTGCCTGAGGGAAGCTGCCCTGCTTTAGGAACTACCCACCACTGGGATGCTCAGTGTCCCCAAGATAACAGCACAAACTGTGCCTCATATCAAACTGTGTGTTTTAGGTAACACAGGGATCACCACCCCAATTCAATGCCCCTTTCTAGCCTATGGCCTTACATGTAGGAGTGCCTCACAGCTGTCACTATGTTGGCAATTGTCTCCACATCCACATAGTCATAGTGCAAGGCCTCTGGTGCTGTCTGTGAGCCTGTCTCCACCAAGAGGAGTCCCAGCCAGCGGCCAAAGTCTTCGGAGCAGCTTGCCTGCAGGGATTAGAAAGTGCTGGAATGCATGCTCAGCTCCTGGCCTCTCCCTTGCTGTGGAGAAGGGCCCTCTGACACAAAGGATGTGTGAAGTACTTAGAAGGGTCCAAGAGAAAGCACACAGACACTTGGGGGAGGTCCCAGTCCCAAATCCCCAGCTTCAGCCCTGCTAGCCTCCTCCCTGCCTGCAGCCTGCAGATACCAGCACGACTGCCTCTGGCTCACCCAAATGCTGCACAGAGCTCCCTTAGGATGCAGGGGGAGGGCAGAAGAAGGCACCACTTGTGAGCAAGCAGTGATTATCACAGCAGGAGATGCTTGCCCAGCTCGGAAACCCCCTCCTCATGGGACCAGCACATGCTGCTCAACCCACTGCCCACTCACCTCCAATGCAACCACCTCCTGCCCATTGCGAAGGATGCGGAAAGCGAAGGGGTGTTTGGGGCCCAGCCCTGGGACCACCTCACAGCCCCGGAGAACGATTGCATTCATGTGAGTCCGCAGGTCCGTGCGGTCCTTGTGGAAGTAGAGGGTGTTCCCCTTCAGGCGACACCAGCGCTCCTTCCAGCACTGGTTAACCAGGATGCTGAGGTAGCCTGGGGGTGGCAGGACCAAGGGAAAGGTCTCAGTGTCTCATCAGATGGGACGCTGGGAAAGTTTTAGTGAGACAGGGATGACCAGATATTATGGCATGGCTCCCTATCCATTTTGTCATTCTGTGCCTTGGTTTTCCCACAGAGAGCCAGCTGGGATCCCTGGACCCAGGTGAGGTGACGGCTTAGTGCCACACAGTGACCCAAGCCTGTTTTCTGGGATGATATGGGGGAGCCCTCTCCCCCTTCCCCATGCACTAAGGGAATTTGCAGAGCCAGGATCAGGTACCATTTTGTATCCCAAGTGATTGTCACAGCTCTCCATCAGCTCAGTGAGCCTGCACCCACCCCATCACTTCCTTCCTCTCTACTGCCCCCCCCAGATAGCCAGCCTGGGGGTTAGGATGCCAGTTCCCCACATGAGTCAAGCCCCATCTCTGCCTGTAAATGGCACAAACCGCAACAGGGGATGTCCTCCTCAGTGGAGGAGGTCTGTGTGTCCTCAGGTGAAGGCTTCTTCTTGGAGAAGCTGATGATCCTGGTGATCTTCTTCCCCGCTGCCCGACTCATTGAGCCCTTCAGGTCAGCCAAGCCACTCTTTTTGCTTTTCCCTGGAAGGAGAAGAGGGTAGCTGTCACAGCATGTCACAGCATCCTCCCTCACCAGGAGACAATGCTTCCCTGCTGAGGTGCATACAGCCCACCTGGCTGGAGGCCATGCTCACCATGTTCTCTGCAGGCTGCTGGGGAGCCAGTCTCACCCGTAGCCACACTGTCCGAATCTGAGGTGTGCTTCTCCTGTGACAGCCGCTGTAGGGGGGGAGTGGAACACCCTGTCAGCAGCAGCCCCCAGCTATGGCCACTATTGTCCCTTCATCCCTCCCACCTACACAGGGCTGGGATGTCCCCTGATGCTAGGGGAACTCCATGAGCCCCAAAGACCTGCTGGGAGGATGAGAAGGGCCACCCATGCAACACTAGAAACTCAATTTGCCGTGACTCCTCCATTCCTCAGGCTCAGCTACACCAGCCCTCATAGCACCTTGGTGGAGTGGTTAGAAACCATCACCTTATCCACATCCATTTTGCACGGCATCACTGGGGAGGTGGGGGCTTCCATTGCACTTGATGCTGAACTGCTGCTCGCCTCCTTGATCACCTGCAGAGACCATCATCCACTCAAAATGGACCCAAGGTCCAGGGCTACCTTCATTTCACCACCAGAACCTGGTGATCTGCCAGAAGAGAGGGTCCTGGCTGGTGCAGGACAGTGATCCCTGCTCAGAAGCACTAGCCCAGCTTGCCCGGGGCCCACACACACCTTCACCTCTTCAAAACTGCAACCAGTTCTATCAGAAATTTTGGATATCTCTTGGTTGCTAAACTGCACGGCCATCATGCCAGCACAGAACTCGCCATTTTACCAGAAGGCACAGTGAGATCTGCCCAGGCCATGTAAAATAGCTTCTTTCTCCCCCACCTGGGGGACAGCTGGGCTTGTGGTGTGAACAGAGGTTCCTTTCCCACCAGCAGCTCCTTCCCCATGGCTCTCGCCTCCTGCCCCCAAACAAAGGCAGGAAAGGGCCATGGGGAAGAGGAGGGAAAGAGCAAACATCCCCACCCCGCAGGGGCTATCAGCACCGGAGACGGCCAGGCCCTGGGAAGCAGCTGGACAACCCCCCCACTTCAACTGATAAGAGACAGGAGCAAAGCCCCCTTCCCCTTCCAGGAGGACAAGACCATTTCCAGAGCAGCTCCCACCCCATCTCAGCCAGGGAGGCTGCCAGGATGGTCTGTGTGAAGCAGGGGTGAAGCAGAGGCAGCCATGGTACCTTCAGCCACTCCTCAGCCTGCTCCTTGCTCTGCACGGCCAGCACCAGCGCCTCGGCCCCCGGCAGTGAGAACCGCAGCTCGTGCTTCTTGCGCCGCCCGTCCTTGGGGACATAGATGACATTGCAGGTCCCCAGGGCCACCTCCACGTGTGGCTGGCGGTCCTTGGAGCTTTTGTAGCACTAGGGAAAGCAAAAGGAACAGTTCAGAGCTTGATCAAAACCTCCCACGCTGAGCAGTGCTGGGGTTCTTCTGAGGTGCTCCCATGTAAGACAGATAGCTCGGTCTCTGCAACAGCCCAGGTGGCAGAGGACTGCTGCAGGCACTCACTCCACAGGGTCCCAAGAGAGGAGAGCCCTCTATTTGCAAGCAAGGCCAGTGCTTTCCAAATGCCCCAAGGCAGTGGCAGCCTTGGGGCAGGGTCTTGGCTTGGATAGTGCCACTTTTCTTCACCATGGACCTTGACCTTCCTCCCAGCCCACCAGTGGATTTCTATCCTCTGAGCTCTGGGCTCACCAGCAGTTTGCCGTCTCGTATGATGGTGAGCTGCTTGGCCCACTGCCCAAAGCGCTTCTTGCGCAACAGGAAGGCGCAAATCCTGCAGTCCTTCACCAGGTTCATGGAAGCTTCCTCTGATGGCCACTGGTGTGTCAGCTGCTGGCCCTTCCCCTCCTCCTCCTCCTCATCGTAGGACTCATAAGAGCTGCTCATTGCATCCGAGTCATTGTCTGGAAGGAAGCAGGTGGGTCACCCTAAATGGCACCCCGGAGCCCCGTTTGCTGGCCACACTCTCACACTGCCAGGGGTTCCGGGGTCCAGTGAGCTCCGGCACAGAGCACAGGCTGGGTGCTGGGATGGATGGACTCTATGTCATCCTCTGAAAACAGAAGCATTTTGACCTCAGCCCTTTTCATTTCCCTCCTAAAGCAGGCAGGATGATTGCAGGCCAAATGCCAGTCCCAGGTGCATCTATCCAAACCCCTGAGCTGGCTTATTTCCCTACAAGCCTTAAACTTTGAAGGCCTGGATTCTATCTGCAACAAAGGATCACACTCTGGCCCTCTGCTCTACATCTCAAGGCATGGATAAACAGGGCTTTGCAGTGGTAACCCTGCCCCTCCTCTTCCCTGTAGCAGAGGCATCTCACACAGGGCATAAGAGCTGCATAAGCAGGAACACTGTTTCCCCATGCTGGTGACAGACATGGCACCACCAACTTAATCCCTTTTGCAGCACAAGGGCTCTGGTTGCATGACAAGTAGCACTCTGTGCTAGTTGCTTTTTGCTCAGCAGCCTCTGACACGCAAGAGGTCCTCCAGCTTCAATCCACCAAACCTCAAACCAGCCCCACTGGACCTGAAGTTCCCACTTCAGGATTGGACTTTAGCCAAAGCTCTCCTATCCTCAGCAAGGGTAACCAGATACTTACAGGAGGTTTTTTGCTCCCCATTTATCCTGGTGACGGGATAGTTGGTGTCTGCATCCTCATAATAACCATCTTCAATGGAGTTGGGGGGGCTGGAGCTGTCTGTGGAGGAAGCAGAGGGCAGCTAGAACTGTTACACCTGGTTTCCCCTCCCAGGGATGTGCACCTGCAAGTCCAGACACAGCAAAGCACACTCTCCCAGGGTATCTCAGCATTGCTCCCCCAACAGCTCCAATCTCTCCCCATCATCTGCTTCCCTGGAGCAGGACTCACTGCGGGAGGTGATGTACTCTGGTGCCTTGCCAGGGCCCAGGGGCAGGGCTTCCTCATAGTAATCCTCAGGTGGGGGAGTGGTGGGCAGTGGTGGAGGAGGATCCACAGGAACCTATGGCAGAAACACCACTGGCATTAGCCAGGCTATGTAGAGGGTCGCAAGTCCCAGCCAGCTGCTGCAGTGGCAAGGAACAGGAAAGTCTCAGTCCTGGCCACCACCACCTCCCTGTGTAGGTGTAGAGCAGATTTTGCATGTGGCTATTGAAGGACTTACAGCTTTTGCCGTCTGGTTCCTTGCCAGCTCCAAGCCAATGCCATCACCAGTGTCCCCCTCCTCCTCCTGCATGTCCTGGAGATCCCGCAGGTCACAGTCTGCCCAAGGGTAAGGGGAGAGGGTGAAGGGAGTAGGAAACTTCAGAGATGCCATCCCCAGCCATGCCTTCCAGGCACTCCTACAGCAAGCACCCATGGGCTGTCACTGAGAAGGTGCTGGGATGTGAGGACCACTGGAGACCACTGGTAAACAGGTGGGCTGGGGGCCAGTCCCCAGGCAGCTTTGGGGGAGTGGGAGCAAGCAAGCACCACCCTGGATACAGGGATGCAGCTTTCACCCTCCTTCCCAGAGTGCCCAAAGAGCTCCTGCTGTCAGCAGGGACCCTGAGGCCAGCATGACGCTCACCCAGTGGGACCCCGGGGCATCACTCTGGGTGACACATACCAAACTCTTCAAAGAGAGACTCCACGAAGCTGGTACCATTGCTCAGGGATGCTGTGTTGACGTACATATAGTCCACATCCTTTCCTGGGAGAGAGAAGAATGCTTTCAGCTCAGGGATGGGCAGGATGGCACCCCTCCTCCCCACAAACACCAACCCAAGGCTCACCCCACTTATGGCACAGGGCTCTTCTCCACAGTAGGCACCTGGGGAGCAGAGGAGCCCCCAGGGATGCTGCTACCCCCTCCCCAAGAGGGCAGGAAGGTGGGAAGGCTGTGAAGCCCCAGGTGCACGTCCCTCCTGGCCTTCCCACGGAAACCCCTGCACTCAGCAGAAACTAGTGGCAGGAAGATCTCTGTGAAGCCACGTTTCCGCAGGGAACAGCCCCCCCGCAGCCATAGCAGGGCTGACAACAGCTCCTGCACTTGGAGCTGGGAGAAGGTGGAAAGGAACAGCAAAGTGCCCTGAAGGGGCTGAGCAGGCTCTGGTGCTGGGTACAGAGACAGCTCATCCCTGCCCTGCAGGTGGCTTTTCCTGCCCTGCTTGGATTTTGGTCCAGGGAAGCTGCTAGGGACACCCACTGTCCCTGGAGACAGCTCCCACCACTGCAGGAGCAGGATACAGACCTGCAGGTGGCTGCAGCTTCTCCAGGATGGTGGAGACGGCCAACTTCTTCTCCTGTGTGGTGGCACTTAGATACTCGTGGTCCAACAACTTGAGCAAGACATTGAGCTCTGGCAGGAGCTGGTCCAACACTGGAGAAAACAGAGAAAAGCCCATCAGCCAGGGTGATGTGGGGCTACTGGCATAGAGACAAGGCAGAAGGGGGCTGGAATGTGCAGAAGATCCCAATATGGTAGTCTTTCTCAGCAAACACTGCCTGAGCAGCATGAGGTCAGCAAAGTGTATACGTGCTTCTTCCATGCACAAGCTCTCCCACCCGCACACGGAGTCCAGGATACAGCCTGCTGAGCCCATGAATGGAAACACCATCAATTGGATCACTATCAAAGGGCTCACACTTATTTTTCCACACAGATAAAATGACACCCCTGTTCAACAGCACATCTTTGCTGCTGGTGTCCCCTCACTGCGACAGACACTGTGTAGTGGCCAGGAGAAGGAAGGAAATGTAGATGCCACTTCCAGAACCATTTGGCAATACCAGCCAGGGAGATGTTCTTCCCACTCCTCACCTGCTGGGAGATGTTCATATTCCTTTGATGTGCTCAGACCACCCGGGACCTCTTAGCCCAGTGCCACCTACACATGGCCCCATACAGAACATAGAGCATTCCCCTCCATACGTTACAACAGCCTTCTGCCCTGCTGTCACTCCTCCCTACATGATCCCAGCTCATCCACACTGCTCAAAGACCACCTGACTCTTCTTTCCAGGCACAGAGTCACTTCCACACACATGGTCTGAAAGGTGCCTGGGGAGGGGACAGTGATTGTAGCACAGAAGGGGCTTTTTCCCCACCCAGCTCTGTGTTAGCTGGCACTCAGTACAACACATGGTCCCAGAAGAAGCCAAGAGGCTCAGATCAGTCAGAAGTCCTGGCAAAGGGGAACCACACCAGGAGCCACTTTCCCATCACTCTGCCAGATCTCAGTTCCTGCCAGCTCCTGGGCTGCCACCACACCTGGCCACAGCATCCCTCCCACAGACAGAACCAGGCAGGAGAGATTGGGCAGAGCCATTCATCACAAGTCACCATTGCAAGCACAGCAGATAGTGTGGATCTTCCTTTGACATGGTGATTCGTGGGGCTAGTTCATACGAAGCCAAAGCACACTGCAGCTGTGGGGTTACCTCTATATTAGAATAGGGCTACAAAAAAACATTCATCTCTAAAAGCAGTGTCCACACTGCAGGCAGCATCTGACCCATTGCTTTAGGAAAATCTGTTTGCCAGGGATGGGAAGGATCTGGAGGATTTGAACAAAGTAAGCTCTGGTCTCCAAATCTCTCATACCCTCAGTTCTCCCTAAGCACCAATATCCTCATCCCAGGTCTCTTCCGGGATGTTAACTCCTCCAAGCACGATAAGACAAAACTGAGTTGGGTCCAAAAACAAATTCCTATTTTTACCTGGTAACAAACACTTGCCTGTCTCTGCTGGCATCCAGGGCAGCTCCTACACAGTCCAGTGCCTGTGGGAGATGGCTCAAACTGGACAGGCCAAGCTCAGAGACATAAGCAAATCTGCAGTACTGGAGACTACAGAGAGTGGAAGAAAAAGCTGCTGTATCTTCCAGAGTGAGTGGGATCCCTTCTCTTGGCAGCAACATAAAATCATTTCATCACAGCTGGGGCATTATGCAGCCGGATTTGTGTCTTCAGGGGCAGGAGGAGAGGTCAGAGGTGACCACAGAGGCAGTTTGGATGTGTTGACTGGTGGAGATGGTTTGTGGG
>VZTY01016378.1:133670-196401 GCA_013400935.1 Turnix velox | reverse complement strand
GGATCATGCATCTCAGCAGCATAGAGGCAGTGGAGCACCCTGCCTGAACTGTACCCTTCTACATTACTGTCTCTCTAGGTCCCATGAGAACAGAACTGGGCAGCAGTCTTGGCTCCTATGTGGTGTATTTCTGAGAGGCAGGGCTGGATACAGTGGTGCTGCTGCTGCTGAGATCCTCCTTACTCTTGTTCTTCAACAAGCATCCACTGAGACCTATCCAAATGCCACATCTACTCTGCCCAGCATCTGTCAAAAACTTGGCTGCTACAGGGTTTGACCCAGTATTTTGTGTGCTTATTTTCCACACTACAAGCCACAGCCCAGAACTAGGCTGGCACTGCCACCCAAAGCAAGAACAGTGCAGCAAAACCAGCTGCTGTTTCAAAGATTTATGGCTGAAAGAGAACCTAGCAGGAGCCACCTGGTACAGATCAGTGCCCAGCTAAGATGGGCCCCCAGGCAAGAAGACAGCACGCCCAGCCCCAAATCACTGCCTCCCCAGGACAGAAGGCAGGATGCAGCTCACAAGCCTCTTCCTGCTGCCCCAGCCGATGGGCTTCTATCTCCACAGACCTTCTGCTTCCTCCTCCCTCCCCAGCGCCAAGCTAAACAGCAGCCTCAGCTCTTTCAGCAACTGCAGCTTTGCCAGAGCTCACCTCCCATGGGCAGGCCACACCAGGACAGGTAGCTCCCAGGCAGGGGGAGAACTTTAGCACAGCTCCAGAAGCAGTAAGGAAGCCTGAGGGGCTGGCACCACCCCTCAACCCTTAGGGGAAGAAATGGCAGCCACAGGAGACAAGTCCTGCTGATGCTCCTTCACTGTTCTCCTCCAGCATGCACCTCTTGGAGGGGGAACCTGCTCCAGCCATGTTAGAATCTCATGCACGTGAGAAGTGAAGGCAAGTAATTCCCTCTGGGAGGGAGAGAAGAGAGGTAGATACTGTCTGGGGTGTAAGTGGAACATTGCACAGGCAGGACGGGAGCTCAGCAATGCAGCGGTGGTCTCAGGGTGATATACTCTCCCCTTCTGTGTCCTGGACAAAGCTAGAGGACTAGGTGGGGTTTGGGGCTAGCAAGTAGCTGGACAAAGAGCAAGGTGCCCCTCTGTCCACCCAGGATGACCCTGCACCAGCTCACAGGTTCTCAGCTGACTTCCCCACAAAGGAGATGGAAACCAGGCACACACTCTACATCAACCCCCCACATCACTCTGAAGCCTAGGCTGTGGTGCTCACCAGCATCCCCATCCCTTGCCACATATAGGACATCTATCACAGTCACCAGCTCCCACATCAAGGCTTCAGACCAGCTGAGGGCAAAAGGCCAAGCACGTTTCTATTAATAGTGACAAGGCAGGCAGCATGCATGGCCAGGGGGCTGAGGAGTGTGTGTGTGTGTCCCTGGACAGGAGAAGCCAGAGCAGCCGATAAGCAAGGTTTGTACCCAACATGGCAGGCAAGTGAGCTCATCAGCAACATTCCCAACACCAGCTCTGAGCCAGGCACACGGAGCAGGACAAGCACTGAAGGCGCCTTTGTTTCTCCCCAGCTGAGCTGTCCCCTCCATCTCCCTTGTTTCACATCATCCCAAATACAAGGAGTTGGCACGGGGGAGGGGGGCATGTGTGTGAAAGAAGGGGTGTGCGTGAAAGAAGCCTGTGATCCCAGGGGGTGTGTGGCTGCTGAGCCCAGCCTCTGCCCGGGGGAGCAGAGGAAGGGAAGAAATTAATTTCCTATGCTCATTATGCTCCCAGCCTGAATAAGGTTCATGGGGTGGCAAGGGGAGATTGCCCTTCTGTGTGGGGGGCAGTTGGTGCTGCTGTGACAGACTCTGGGTGACCCAGCAAGCAAGGACTGGCACGCTACTCCTGCAGCAGCCATCAGGAGCAAGCACAGACCTCGCACCAGCCTTCTTTGGTGCCTGGGCCACAGTGAGCAGAGCACTGGGTTTTGGTGTCAGTGCACATCCTGCGCCAGAGCCTGGAGGTGGGGGCCGCAGCAAGACATCAAAGGGATCTTGAGGGGAAGGCAGTACATCAGAGCAACCACAGGCACTCAGCAGGTGACCCAGCCCAAAAGGGACTCTACATCCCCCACCCACAGATCAACGTCTCACTCTGAGATGCCTCATGCCTGCCTCTAGCACTGACAAATAGCTCCCACCTGCTGTTTTCTTCAGGGGCTTCTCTTGCAAAAAAAATCCTGCACTGCTTCCCTGGGCTTTGGATGCCAGGACAGGGAGCAATGACAGCCTTCCTTCCTGCAAACTCACTCCTTTCCACATTTTGCAGCTTGACAGGGTCAAGCCTGGAGACCAGGAGTTGTGGTACCTGCTTTAGCATTAGTTAACTCAGGCTGGATGGGTGGAGAGCTGTCCCGCTGGGATGGGGTGAGCCAGGGGACCAGCATCAGGATGCTGCTGCCCTTCAGGAATACATGGCAGAATTTCCCCTGCTGATAAAGTGTGTTTTGGAAGCAGCACCAAGGATGACGCTGGCAGAAGACCCACATCCCCTCCAGCACCCCACCACCTCCCTCCAACCTGTATCCAGGCCAGCTCTAATTTTAGACCACATAAGTGCTATTCCCCTCAGGGACCCATTCCACAGTGTGGAGATAAGGGGCCAGGCACAGCCTTCAGCTCCTGTCTCCCCCTCCCAGGCCTCTGCTCTTTCACAAGTGCAAGAATCAGGTCTTGCTCCAGCAACCTGCAGAGAGGAGGAAGAGGAGGAGGAGGAAGAGGCTCTGTCTGAGTCAAAGCAGGAGTTTCCGTGCTTAGAGACTCAGCTTTGCAAGGGAGAGAGATAAGACAATGCACATGGGTATTTCACCCCAAATAAAGCTGATCTTCAGCCTGAAAGGGAGCCCCAGGAATGGGAGATGCTGTTTCACAGCACTGCAAGGCTTAGAGTCTGCTGCAGTGGGAGGTACACAGGGACCCCAATCCTGGGGCCACCATTCTCCTGTCCCCCTCCTACCCTAGCCACGCTTCCTCTCACACCAGGTGGAGGCTGGGGGCGAGGGCGGTTGGGGGGAAATCGGATGCTGGGAGTGACATCCATTGTTTGTAGCTAAAATAAAAACTAAGGAAAACTAAATACTTCCTGTTGGCGTGGGCAGGGCCCTGGGACACTCTGCCTGCCTGCACAGGACTGCTTAGAGTCACCATTCGCAGTAAACAAACATTTATAGCTGCTGGGATGCCATAAATAGGTGGGCTTTGGGCCAGGGAAGGGGGCCATGGGTTTCCCCAGCACCCAGTGACAGTGGCAGAGATGCTCTAGCCCCAGGAGGAGCACTGCAGGCAGTTTGGCCATCCTGTAGCACAAACAGACCCAGTGCCACCAGAGGAACTGCTTGCAGCAGATAAACCTCCCTGTCCTCTCCACAGGCTGAGGTCAAACCACCTGCAAGCAACACTCAGACACCTGGGATGTGTCTGGCTTCAAACTGCCTGCTTGCCCCCAGCCTTCTCCTGCCCCAGCACAGGATGATGAGATGTGATGCCTGAAGTAGGCGTTGACAACCTCCTCCAGCCCAATCTGGCCAGATTTCCTCCACCACTGCTCCTTGAGCCTTTGGGCTCAGTCCTGTTCCCATTCCCAAGAAGGTTTCTTTCTGACAAGGAGGAAGCAGGCACACAGCCGGCAAGGAAGTGCCGTGGTGGGGGTGGCACAGCAGTCCAAGAATTGTTCCTTTGTGCAGCACACATGAGGACTGCCATCACCCACAGCCTGCCTGCAGCCACTGCTCCTCTGGTGAAGGCAGAAGCACCCTGCCAAGCAGACAGGAGAAGGGCAGCACTCAGCCCCAGGGCAGGAGTGAGCAAGGCATCCCTGCCAGCTTCCCAGTTTGCCCCACAGCCAGATGGGTGATGGCTAACTGGAACAATTAAGACTGGCTAGCAGAGGCCAGGAGGAGCTCCAGCCTGGAAAGTACCTCTCCTCCCAGGATGGCTGTCTTTGTACAGCTATGGAGCAACTTGTCATTCTCCAGCCCAGAGGGGTTTTAGAGGAAAGCAAACCATTAATGATGACACTTGAGATCTGATAACATCCCGTAGCAGTGGAAGATTTGCTAAGGGGCCACTCCATGTATACATGAATCATCTCCTCCCTGGAAACAAGGGCCCCTTGAGTGGGGCGGATGAGGGCAGTGCCTCTGACTTGGCATCCAACAATGTCAGTAGGAGCCTCAGTGCTTTGGGCTGGCTCCTGTGTGGCCAGGAACTCTCTCATCCTCCCTGCCTCGCAAACTGCCCCAGCCAATGCCTTTTCCCACCCCTTCCTTTGATTAACCCCCTTGCCATTAGCACCAAGACCCCAGCCACTGTCTGTCCCCCCAGCAGCTCCCAGTTCAGATGCCCCCCCATCCCAAGCATTGCAGAACACAAGGCGAGTTCAAACTTTTTGACTAGTCCCTGAAACTCCTGCTGCCTCCCCACAATATAGCACACACCCCACCAAGCCAGGCTGCAGCAGGAAGGACAGGGCCACACGTATTCTGGGGATCTCATCATCATGACCTTAGACTAACTAATACCCTTAGCTGATAACCTGGGAAAATCAATCCTGGGAGAAGAATGTGATGCTTGCTGAAAGGGGCACAAGGATCCCCCATGAGCCCTTCTTGATGCAGTCACTCACTGGTTTCATAGGGCCCCTCCATCCTGCTCCAGCCCCAGGAGAGAGAGAGAGAATAGCAACCAGAGAGGTTGAAGAGCAAGAAGGCTGCCCTGGCTGTGTCTGCTGAGCAGCCTTCATTTTTACCCCCCATCTCCTCCCCAGTTCCAGTGGGAGGATTCCTTTCCCAGCATGGCCCCAGCAGTTCAGCCACTTTCAGCAGCACTTGTGTGAAGGGTCCTGTACCCGACCCCAGCACCAGCTCATCTCCCCAGTATAAATAGCTCTGTACAAAGCCTTATCATATGGCCTTGCTCCCAGATGCTTGCCCATCCTGGCAGAGACCAGCCAAGCAACAAGTCTGACCCAGGGCAGCAGCACAGCTGGACTGGGCCCTTCTGGCCCTCTGTGCCAAAGCAGTCTCTTGGAGTCCTTGCCACCCTCTAAAAGAGAGAGAAGGGCAAGGGGAGCAGTGACACACACACACAGGGACAGCATTCTGCCCAGCATATCCAGACTGAGCTGAGAAACAGCATGAGGAAATCGGCTGCAGGAGCAAGACTCCAAACATCCCCAACCTGATGCAACCTTTTCTAGATGAGAAAGAGTTCCACATCCTCCCCACAGTCTTACACATGAAAACAGGACTCCCCGATTGTAATTACAGGCTGCCAGAACTTGCATGGGGCAGAGATTATCACCCATTCACACCCCATACAGGTCACCCACTGCAGAAACTATCACTCACTGCAGGGCCAGTCAAACCTCTTCTCCTGTAGATTTAGAGGAGAAATTGGAGAACAAGGGGATCATGGCACTCCCTTTCCCATCCATGCCTGCAGCCCACCCCTTGCAGCATGGCCCTGCAGTGAAGCTCCAGGCTGGGTTGGGGCTCTCCTGGTGAGGCCCATACTTGGAGCATATCTGTGGGTGGAAAATCCCCCCCACAGCTGCTCCAGTTCCCTTGGACAGCAGCTTACAAAAGGGTGCTGCTTCCTTGGGAACCCCCAACTCAGCCACAGGACACCAGGGGGGCATCTCTGATCACTGGCTGGCTGCTGTAAGCTGCCTCCAGGGCAAATCTTATCAAGCTGCAGGATACGTTCTTCCTTGCAGCAGCTTCTACCAAAGCAGAGGAGCTTTATAAGCAGGTAATAATTAACAGGCTGTTTAAATCGCCTACAAACATCTCCTGTGACTCAGGCAGATAACGACACTGCAGCAGGAGTCATCCTCCAGGGATTGCTCCCCCCACCACTGATGGCTTCACAGCCCTTTTCCCGGCCCCTGGAGAGGACCTTGGTAGTTTGCTTTAGTTTACTGAGAGCAAACTTTACCTCTCTCACCCGAAGGGGCTGCAGCTACCCCTACCCCAGAAGATTAGGAAGAGGGGGAGGTTTCTGCATCTTAATGCTGGGTACAGCAAGAAGTAAAGCAAATAAGAGCAGCCAGGTGAATTATCTCTGAGTGACTCTGCCTGTGCCTATGGGCAGTCTCCTCAGCCTTGGGGGGGTTCCCAACCTCAGGCATTAGTTGTTTCCAGCCACAGCTCAGTTTAACCAACTCCTTTATCCCTGTGTGGATGTGATTCAGTGCTTTTAAGTGACATTTCTAAGCTCGGTGCCAGCTTCAGCAGGCACATGGCAGGATGCTTCTCTGGGCCAGCCAGGGAGAAGGGCTCAGGGGCTGCTGGCTGGAGAACAAGTTTGAGTAATGAATGAAAAAGAGAGGTCTGAGATGCCCTTTAAAGGAATAGTCAGGCAGGGGCAAGACCTGCTGAGCAATGTATAAAAATCAAGCTTTGAGTCAGAGGGGAGATGTTAGGATTAGTTAGAATCCAGAATAAACTGCCTTTTCTCCAACCAAAATTGATCTCTTCCAAACAAACTCCCCAGCACAGGTTGGTCTGGGCTCACTCCCACTGCCGGGAGAGGTTCTGGGATTGGTGCCACAACTGTTTGTCTACCCCTCCCCTGGGCAGAGCACTGGGAATCCTCCCCGACTTGCACCCTCCTGCCTGCAGTTCTCACCTCTCTGTAGCCTTTTGTCTCACCCAAACCACAGCCTCCAGGACAGCAGGAATTACAGCTAATTGCACTGTGGGAAACCTGCTGACTCAGCCCCCCTGCACCCAGGCAGGCACAGCCTCAATACCACAGGGGGCCAGGCAGATCCTACAACCCCTAAATCTCCCCAAGTGGACACCTCAGCCCCACTGATGGCTATAGAAAACTCTCTGCATCACAAATGCCTGCTCTCCATGTCCTTTCCCTGAAGCCAAGATCCAGAATATCTCAGATACAACACCAGACCTGCAGGAGGGGTGAGGCTGGCATGGCTGATGCCTATTTCCAGGAGGAAGAATCACAAGATGGTTCTGCTGAGAGTTTCACATGCAGAGGAGGGTGTGGGATCCTCACCTGGCAGGATGTGGGCAGGGAAGGCATGGGATTTGCAGGAAGGAGTTGGTGGAGTGGCCACCAGTCAGCAGTGCTCTGCTTTCTTGAATGCTTTCAGCCATCTTGCTGAAAAGTGGTGGGAGAAAAAAAACCAAAGACCTCCTGGGAAGGAAATACCCTACAGAGTCATGGGGAGGAAAAGCAGCACTCAGCCTCCTGTGTTAGTGGGTCCCAATCTCAGCAAAGCCCAGGGCATCAGGGACAAGTTCCCATGCCCAGAACTCAGCAGCCACCTCAGCCCTGTCCCTACAGAACAGTGACATTCTCAAGGCAATCAGGACACAGCAGAGGGTCTCTGTGCTTGAGGGGGGCACATTGCCCCAGAAGACCCTCAGAGGGCAGGATAAGCATATTTTCTCAGCTGAGAGCAGCTCTTCCATTTCCTTCCCTTGCCCAGCTCCTCTGGGAGCATCAGGTGCAGCAGCAAGGCCAGCAGCCCACAGCATTTCCTACCCACTTAACCCCTGTGGCACAGGGGTGGAGGGGCAGGAAAGCCAGTTTGTCCCAGTGGGAAGCTGACAAGCCTGGGCACAAGCAAAGGTGCAACTGCTCTGGTTATTGCTGATGGCTCCATCAATAATGAGACTGGTTCACCAAATTTGCTTTTAAACCAGAACACAAAAGCCCACTCTCAAACCTGTTGCTACGTAATTTCTATTCCTGACTCCATCCTTCCCAGCCTTGGCTTCCCGAAGTGCAAGATGACACTGGTATGACATGGAAGTGGGAAGCTGAACTCACTAGACAAGCGGTTCCCCCACCACCAAGTTGGGTGGGTTTTAATGTTCCAAAAGCCTAGAGGAAGACCAACACCATTCTTCAAGCTGCTCCTTGCACATCTCCTGCTAATTGCCAACGATCAGAGCATACCAGGATCTCCCAGAGCTCCCTCCTATCACTTCCAGGATCACATGCACATGAAACCCACTTCAAAAAAAGAGGAGCATTTTGAGCTTGGAAAGCCCTTGCAGCAAAGATCTGCTTTTGTTTCAAACTATTATGAAATGTCAGTGTTTTTCCTTGCCTGCCAAAGAGCCTGCCTTTGATGCGATGGAAAGCATATCAGGAGCTAAAGGGGATGCAGCAGACATGCCACTGGGGGTGGGGGAAGGGGAGGAAGGGCCATAGAAGCTATTTTCATCCTTACCCACTGCAGAGGCTGCAGACCATCAGTGTGGAGGCTGCAGAGAGACCTGAGCTCCCCAAATGCCACTAATTTTAGCACCTCAGGGTGATGAAAGGCCAACTGTGTGGCTGTGTGTGCCCTCCCTGGAAGTGGCAGGACATGCTCTATTCATCCTTAGCAGGGGGTGACAGTCCCTCATCTGCATGGTATCAGGGCAGAACTGGCAGAGACAATGAAGAGCTCCTTGGGAAGTTTCCAACCCAACTGTCCCAGTAAGAGTAGCATTTAATAGATCTTTTGCTGGACTGACAGCTATGCCATTGATTTTCACTGGAAGAAGGTTTCTTACATGCAGGGAAAGGTGTGTCCCTCTCAGGAGAGAGCTTTAGCTGTGCTGGACTAGAGAGCAGCTGGTGTAAGGAAGGGTTAAGAGGTTAGGACAGGTCTGGGATGCCAGACATCACTTCAAGCCTGCACTCTGCTAAATTGTTATCTCCTATCTCCAGCCAGTTACTTGGCTACTGAACAACAGGCAAATTCTGGGTCAAGCCCAGTTTTCACTCCCTGTCCCACTGCTTGGGGTGAGACAACTTCTTCAAAGTCCTAAACAAAGTCTTTCTGGGCTGGGGTGAGAACCACCCGCCAGCGGCAGGCAAGAGGATCTCAGGCCTATGGTGGCTCAGCACTGCTCCACAGCAAAGGGCACATCAGCCCCACAGCTCAGCACATTTCCACAGGAAAACAGCATTTCCAGGTCAAGAGCAAGCACAGGAAAGAGGCAGGTTTTCCAGACTGCCCAGGCCGATAGGACAGTCCCCAGGGGACTGCAGGATGCTACCCACTGAGCAGTGTGGAAGGGCACCAGCCTGTTCCTTCACCTTCCCAGCAGTGCAACTGGGGCAGAACAGGTCTGAGCACCCCTGGCATGGCCAGAATGGCTTCAGCCAGGAATCAGCACCTACAGCCAGACCCACTGCACATAGAGAGATGTTGAATACATTATAGAGGGACAAATAACTCCGGTGCTTCCCTGCTATGCATCAGCATCCCTGGGGCATCAGCATCCTCCCACCACAATGTGCCCAGCATGGTGGCCAGGGACAGCCCGTGGTGGGCTCAGCCCCCTTCCCAGCTTTAAACAGGCGATGGCCCCGGGCAGCTGAGTTTCCAGGGGAAGGAATGGCTGCAATGAGGAGGAGGGCTCGGCACGTTAACAGCTGGCCCGGTTTGTGCTCTACATCCACTCCGCACCCCCCAGTGTGCGCAAGGCGGGAGGGATTCCTGCCGCCAGCAGGTCGGGAATGATCCCGGCTCCCTCCCACCAACCCTACGGCCTCCCCATTCCTCTGGGCGAGCCGGAGCCAAGTTTATCCCTGACACATCTCTGCCGGCTTCGCTGGATTTAGACCCCAGATAAGTTTGGTGCAGGGTCTAAATGCTGGTGGCACGAAAGGTCAGGGGAGTGTCACTAAGGAGGAGAAGCCACGCGTGAACAAAGGCTCATAGGACAGAGCACTTCTCAAATCACACACACTTCTCCATCAGCACAACCTGAAATAACTCCACAAACAGTCCACAGCACCAATTCCGTGGGTGAACTGAGCCCGGCACCACAGGCTGGTGGGGCAGGCAGTAGGCTTGGGTCCAGCATGGAAACCAGTGAAGAAGCCGGTAGACCATAAAGAGCAAAGCAGGATGCACACAAGGATGAAGCTGATCTCCAGCTGAGGAAAGGGGCTGCCAGAGAGCATGGCTAGTCTGGGAACAGGACACAGAACTCACCCACCACCAGACTGACCTCCCTTTCCACTAGGGAAGGGACCCTAGTGTGAATCCCACACCTCCCCACCATGAATTCAGAGCCAGAGGAATCCAGTGGCTCTGGGCAATGAACAGGAGGGTCTGGAGGAGGTTTATGTTAGCAAAGAGCCATCCAGGTGCCAACAGCTATTCATTACAGTTGCTCAAAGCTAAGCAGCCACTGCTGCTACTTCCATAGAAGGCACAAGTGAGGGGGGCAAAACAGCAGCTCTTCTCAGCACTCAGCCTGCAGAGGGGCTGCACCAGGTCTGGGCCCATCTCCACAGTGTTCCATGCTGGTTTCCATAGTGCTGGGCATCTTCTGCCCTTCTCTGAGGTCTGGAGTTTCATTTTTAGGGTGGACTGGGATGCAAATAGCACCCTCCCACCAGCTCATACAGCAGAAGGGGAAGCTAAGACTCCCTGCTCTCCTCGTCAGTGAGATCCTCTGAGACCTCAAAGAACAGCTCTGGCATCATGTATCATTTGACAACAGCAGCCTCCTCCAGAGTTTGAAAAACCACTCTGGCAGGCAGACAAGTGAGAGCCACAGGAGATGGCTGTCCCTGTCACCGTCCCTGTCCCCACCCAGGCTGCTGGGCACTGGCCCTGTTCTGTGAGCACCGACACCACAAGCTGCAGCCCAAGATTCAAACTTCTCACGACCGTGTTTCCACTGCGGAAACACCACCCCATCCTTTTACAACGGGAAGGGCAACACTTGACCCTCCAGGGCTTTCAGGTGCTGACCCAGAGCTGCAGACACAGCACTGCCTGATCCACCCTGGGACTTGAGCACAGTCCCAGCCTGCAGAGCCAGAGCAGTACCTCTTGGCCCTCTGTTATAATTTTTTGATAGTGCTGCTGTACTACCTTTGAGGAACAGTCAAGGGCCACAGGAAGGTGGCTACACAATGTCACCACCTGCTTCTCCACTGCAGCTCCAGGACACTGTTAAGAAGCAGCAGCTCCTCCAGAGACCTGCCAGCCCCAGCAGAAAGCCAGGACCTTCTCAATAAATCTGGCCTGAAGCCCTGGCAGGTTTATTCATATCCCAGATCAAAGCCTAAGAGCTACATGAGCCCCAAGCCACAAGCTGTAGGTGGGAATCACACACGCGGGAACACGGCTGCTTCCCAGCAGAGTGGGAATCAGGCCCCTCCATAGCTTTTATAAGACCACCACCACCCCCCTCTCCAGCTGGGGAAACCCTCTGGATCACATCAGCTCCATCTGCTAAACACCAGCCACCTCCCTTTCTACAACCATAATTCCCCCTAACAAGTGCTTACACCCCCACAGGCTTGCTAGCTCACCCGAAAAGCAAAACTGGTACCAGTTTCTTCTAAATAGGAGCAGAGGGACAGGATCCCACATTAATCGGGGGAGCTACACCCGCTCGGTCGGAAAGGAACACGAAAGCCCCAGCCCTCCGTGACCGGAACGGGCACCCCCAACCCCCGCCGTGCCGGCACCGACACGGCGAGGATGCCCGTCCCAGCTCCTTTTGCCCCCTTACCGCTGAGCCGATCCATAGTCCCGGAGCCACGGGCAGCACCAACCGCCCCGGGTAGCGCTGATGGGCGAATGGCACCGGTAGCAGCCGCCCCGGCGGGCCGGGTTTTGGCTTTGGAGCGGCCAATCGCATCGTCCGCCCCTCCCTCGGTGCACGGCAGCGCCCAGCACCGGCACGGCATGGCACGGCACCCAGAGACCTCCCAGAGGATGCCAGAGGGTTCCTCTTCTCCCTCTCCGCTCCTGGTGCATACTCCACAAAGGGCAGGTATCCTGGGTGCAGCTCTTTGCCGGGCATCCTGCATCCTCGGGAGCAGCAGGAGATTCTCCCCCTCACCCATGGATGGTGGGGGTCCGGAGTAGATCACCTCCACCTGCCTGCAAGGCTTTTGATTTGGGCAACTTCAGTTTGGGCAAAGATTCACAGCCAAGTGTCCCCACCCCAAAGGTACAGTCACCCAGCAAGCACGTTGTTCTCATACACTACTGCTCCCTCCTCCTGCCCCCCAACCCTTTCCTTCACTTCTGCTCCCTCCTGGTGTCCCTCGAGTGCTCTCTGCTTGGCCATGATGCCATCATCACTGTCTTGGGCTTGGGAGACCTGTGGGACGTGCAAGGAGTGTCCTCTGTGTGGGGAGTGTGTGGCAGTAGGGACAGTGGCTCCTAACACCATCAGGACAATTCCTCATGGCCTCAGGACTGCAGCTGAGCCCTCTTCTGGGGACTGCAGGCTGTGACAGAAGTGTGATTTGGTTTCACGTGTAATCACTTGGGAAAGCAATTAGGGAAATATGAGATGTGCACTGTAGGAACTGGCCTCCAGATCTCCTTCAGGCTGAACATTCTTAGCCCAGGACATATGGAGGCAGCAGCCTCTCTTGCACCACGTTGTGTCCAGCCAGGAGCCAGACCAGCTCCTCTCTCCTCAGACACCTCCTGGCAGGATGCTGCTCCCTATCTGGCCCGTGTTTGTTCTTTCCTCCCTTCTGGATTGAGCCCCATTTTCTTTCATAGCACCTCTGGCGCTGCCACCAACATCACATTCTGGATGGTTTGTGTCTGGGATTTGCAAAGGAGCCAATAGAGAGTGTGGGCTCAGGCAGTGATGAATTCCAGGGCAGGCACAATGGGTACTCACTATATGCAATGGTAACCCAAGATGGTCCCAACTCCAGCGCCACCAGCAGGCTGAAGAGCCTTCCTTGGCTTTGAGAGACAGCACTGAGCCCTGCCTCAGTTTCTCCACCTTTACCACGTGCATAGTTGGAAGGAACAGTTTGCTACGGTCCATGAAGCGTTGTGTTATTATTATTCATAATAATATCTTCCAGGCTTTATCATTGAAACTGCTGCTGGGGATGGAATTTTTTTATAGCCGCAAATGGTTGAGCTTGATTTAGGGAGCTGTAGTTTATGTGGGTGAAATTATTACAAACACAACTGGTTTATTTAGTGCTGCATTAAAGCAGATGGCAGCAATTACCAGGGCAATATTGCCACCTCCAGCTCAGGCAACAGCCCCTTCCACATCAGCATTGAGTTCCTGGAGCTGCTGCTGATGGAAGATCTCCCGCCCTGAGCACCCTCCACCCAGAAAACCCTTGCAAAGTAGTCTGTGAGTCTCTTCTGTATCAGAAAGAAACCTATTGGTGGCTTTTTTTTGGCAACAAGCTGGGTGAGCTCAACACCCAATGGTGGTGATGCTGATGGTGGGAAGGGCATTCAGTGCACCTGATAGGAGACAGCAGGACAGGAGTGCTTCAGAGCCTCCCCCCCCTCCCCAGGAGCAGGCAGGAGCAGAGCTGGCCTGAAGAAGTGTGAAGGTGAGACCTCGGACGACCCCTCATGGGAACTCTCCTGATCCAGCTCTTGCAGAGGTGCCCCATGCCTTGATGGCTTCTTCGGGAACTGCTCAGTCCTGACTGAAATTTGTGCCACAATAGGAAAGATGTTTGTGTGCAAATAACCCTATTACTTTAAAAAAAACAGTATGCAAAAGCAAAAAAACCCCAAACCTAATAGTTTTCGGCATAGAACATGCTGAATGTTCCCAGCAACAGCTTTAATTCCTGGAGGTTAAAGAGGGATTTGCTTGGGGCAGGCATCAGTGATGGGCTAATTCAGGAAAACCCCCAAGAAAAAAAACACCAGTTAATGGGACTGGCACTCTCTGCCCCAGCCTTGTTCCCAGCTCCTGGCCAGAATGCTCCCACACCTGCTCATTCACAAGGATGGTGACACCCCCAAATGCTCACACTACTTCTGTAGGACTCGATGCATGGTTGCTCAGGACTGGGTGGCATCACAACTTGGCACTTGATGGCCTTGGACAAGCCTGAAGAGCAGCAAGAAACTGCACAGGGGAGGAGGTAACTTTGGCTGTTTTCATTTAAGAAAGGTTTGGTTTTGGGACATCCTGGAAAGGCACCATCGTGGCACTTTGTGAGAAGAAACTGTCTCTGTAGCAATACTGTGTTTGCAGGGAAAACCTGCAGCTCAGGATGTGTCAGAGCTCAGGCTGGCACTGTGACCTGTGAGGTCCCACTCACACTTCTCCCCCCACCCCAAGCTTTGCCCTGAGGGTGAGGCTGTAGGTGGCCCCAGTTAAAGGCTAGAACATGAAAAAGCCCACAGCAGGATCTCTCTTTCCTGCAAATATACCCAGGACATTTTCCATGCTGAAATTAAACACACAAATCAGTTTAGGAGAGGAGGACAGGATGCTCCCATTCCACCCCAAAGCTCCACTCTGGATGCTGTGGATGCAGCAGGAAAATCCCCCCACCTGGTCCAGCAGTGACAGATGTCAGGTACTTTGGGACCCATGTGGCTTTAGCTCCTGGAAGAAGCCAAGAGTTAATACAGAGGACTGGGAAACAAAAGGAAACAAAGAACATAAAGTGATCTTCAAGACTCCAATTCTCTCTTAGGAGTGCAGAGGGCACCTCTGCCCCGTACAGCCCCGAGAGTCATACAGAGCTGCAATATAGTGATCTTTTCTATGTATATATTTATAGGTATGTATATATTTATAGTGCACTGCATTTAAAAGAGCCGGGCCTGCTTCTTCAGCTCGTTCCTCTTCCAGAGGGCCAGGCGGTCAAACTCAGCAATGGTCATTCCGAAGATCTGGTAGAACTCCTCCTGCGACAGGTGGCGCTGGAGAGAGAGGGGATGCTGGGACAGGGCTGTGGCCACCACCTCAGGCAAATGGCCACCACGCAGGCTGTGTGGCTGTGGCAGGAGGGTCTGGTGGAATGCCTTTCCCAGCTGGGTATGATGGGGTGCTGCAGACCCCAGCAGCGCTCACCAGGGAGAGAGGGAGCATTGACTCCCTCCTGCTCCTCACAAACACCTCATGCTCAGCCAGCAGAGCAGCAGGACCGTGTGGTGGCATATGTGTGCTCATGAGGAGACACTAAGATGCTTCTGGGGAGCTGTGAAAATGCTCCTCATGCATCCACAAGCCCCTTGGTGCCTGCTGGCCCTAAAGGGACAACCTGGGTTTCCACGTCCCTCTGAGTCCAAGGAGATTGTCCCTGGTAGAAAAGGCTCTCCTCACCTCTAACCGAGTCCTGTCCACATCTTTGGGCAGTTGGTTCCTCCCTCTCGTCTTCACCAGAAGCAGCTCATAGGGGTATATCTACACAGGGACAGGAAGAACATGAGGTAGCTCTGTAGCCAGAAGAGGACAGTTGGAGCACACACAGGAATGAAGCTGTTGGGGCAACCTCCTCTTGCCATGCTGAGCAGGTTTTGGGTGGCACAGCAGCATCTAGGCCTTAGATGGGACAGGACAGATAGCATACTGGGTCTCAATGTGACCCTAATCCACCATAAGTCAGCTTGGTGGCTCTGGAATAGCCTGCTCACTCTGAAACCAGGAGTGACCCAGGGACAAGTGTGAGTAGGAAATCACCAGCACAACCACCCTTTACTGTTCCTCACCCAGGAGATTGCTTGGGACCCTGGCAAGTGGGACCTACAGCAATGGGATGGGGCTGCCAGGGATGGAAGCAGAATATTGGGCACAGAGCAAAGCTTTCTCCTGAAGAGCCTGGGGCTCTGGGTGGTACTTGTACCTCCAGCTGACAGCCACTGCTTGGATCAGGAGCATCTTACCTTGTATTCTGTGGAGAGAGAGAAAAGACAAGAGAGATATGAGCCACGCTGACTTCTGTGCTGCTGGGATCCACCCTATAGGGCTGCAGGGACCTCCACCTGTCTCTCCCCTTCTCCCTCCACCCTAAATTTCATTTCCCAGTGGGGTAGGCATCCCCATAAGCATCTTTCTCCGTGTCTACAGGGGTATCTGCCCACACTGCTCCCCAGTCCCTTACCTCGCATCCCCCAGTTGACGGCGTTTGTACTGTCATAGTGGAAGAGTTCAGCACTGGGAGGCTGCAGGTGGGATACAGAGAGGGATGAGTAAGAGAAGATCCCCTCCAGACACTCAGCACAGCACATCCCATGTTCTCAGTGGGAAGGGACCCACCCATTCCAAAGCAGCATCTGGTCCCCACACCTAGCAGTGGGGAAACTGAGGCACAAGGAGGTGAAGTGACAAGCCCAGATCACAAGGAGTCAGGACCACTCCCCATCAATCACAGCCCCAGGGTACAAAGCAAAGCTCTAGTGCTGGGAAGCAACACACAATTCCTTCTGAAACATGTCCTACAGGGTGTTCAGTCACCTCTGTCCTTCAGTGCCTGGACAGGGTACATTGGACCCCAGTAAGGGTCATTTTGGATTGGCACAGACAAGCAGTGGCAGCAGGGTTACAGAGAAGGAGGGAGCAGGACACCGTCGTCGTGATAGGAGGTTTTCAGGAGTCTGGGGTGCAGAGATACCTGGCACCAGCAGAGTGCAGGCAGGAGGCACTTACCCTGTGCAGTCCATTCCTCCTGTAGGCAGGCAGAGATGCTGACTTTGAAATCAGGGGATCTACAAACAAGCCACCAAGACGCATCAGGGAAAGCACAGAGATGAGCCCTATAACCCAGGAGAGCTCTCCTGGGCCAACCTACCCCTGCGCTCCCACATCCCTGTCTCTTTCCATTTCAAGATCATTTCCAGCCTGTCTTCTTCCTGTGTCAAAATCCCTCTCTCAAAATCCCTTTCCCATGGAAGCATTCCTGCCTCACCCATCAGCTCAGCACCATCTCCTCCCAGTTTCTTTGACCCATCCGCTTCTGCCACTGACACCAGCCCTGCTCTGGTTCAGCCCCACCCTGGCCCAGCATTTCAAAGGCTCCTTCTCCTATCCCCTTCTTCCCCCCATGGTCCCAGCATCTCCTCTAGCTCAGGCTCTGTGTGTCAGAGCCAGGGAGGACTGGCAGCAGAGGGCTGTGGGCTCTCACACTCACCACTGTCAGCCAGGTAGTGCGTCCGGGGAGCTGCAAGGAGAGCAAAACCGGGTGTCAGGAAGACCAAGCTCCCCATCCCACACAGAGATGCCTGGCTGCCAGTCCTTCTTGGGGCTCCCAGGAGCTCAGTGGGGCTGGGGGAGTCCCTCAGAGTCCCTGAACAACCTCAGCTCGGTGAGGGCAGACATGCCATGAGGGAGAAGAGCACAGAGCAGGCAGCAGTGTCTGCACTGACAGGCTCCCTAATTCCCCCAGAACCCTCTGCAGCCCTGAGGGGAAAGGGGATGTGTGCCCGGGGCACTGCAGAGTGATGGCACTGCAGGCAAGGATGAATGGCAACCCTCGGGCCAGCCAGTAGGGCCAGGGTGCCAGGAGGTCCCAGATGTGCTGTTAATGAGGAGATAAGCAGGCAGCAAGCCTAAAACAGGTCAGTGGAAAAATAGCTGTGACTGTGCTATGAGATTTACAAAAGACCCTTTGACCACCTGATGAGACACATCACCAGGCTACCCAGACAGACTGCAAACATCCACCAGGTGATTCTCCATCCCAGCAGGGGCACAAGGAAAGGATGGAGTCCTCCAGAGAGGAAAAAAGCATCCCAAGCCCATCTGTGGTGCCCAGCACCTTTCCCACAAACCCTTCCCAGTGTTTTTGTTCTTCTCTCTCCATTATGGCAAACTTCCCACAAGAAAGGTTCTCCTTACAGCCATTGAGGGAGCCCTCATAGCCAGCTGTGTGCAGGGCTTCTCTGCTGCTGGCCGAGCTGCGCGGGGGCGTCCAGGGGTCTGTATAGGAGTTGGACCGAGCCTTCATCTCCTCCCTCAGGATCAGCCTGCCAATGCCACTCTGGATCTGTACAGGGAAGGAAAGCTGCTTTGCATCCCACTTTTCCATACACAGCCCTCCCTGCCAGCTGGCACATCAAAGCATGGACTTGGTATCTCCCATCTGTTCCCTTGTTCCCAAGAACAAGGTGCTGGGGTGGCCTTCAGCCACCAGGGGTGGCCAAGGGAGAAGAGATGGCAGAGTGCAGCAGGAATGGTGGTAGCACCTTCTCGGGTGCTGGAGTTGGGCTAAGCCTCCTCCCCAGAACCAACCCCCATGAGGGCAGCTTGCTGCCAGCTATCCTCTGCATGGCTGGGACAGGGAGATCACTCACCTTGTGCATGCCCCGGTCATACCCATCCTCCTCGCCGCCCGATGAGAACCTTCGGGCCCTGGGGGCTGCAAGAAGAAAGGGTGGGGAATCAGATGAGGGCAAAAGTGGAGGCCAGTAAGGTGGAGACAAGTCCCCAGCTCCAAGGGGACAGCTGAGTCCCAAGGACTCCTAGGATTTTTGCATCATTTTGGCAGGTATCTCAGCCCAACGCCACTTTTGGGTCTAGACCAAACTCAGGGGTGTTTCCCTCCTGGGTAATGGTGGGTTTGGGAGCAAGAATGGGTTTTCCCTTTCCCCCAGTGCCTTACAGGGCTGTTACCTTTGGGGGATCCTTGGAAGGACCAGTACTCTGACTCAGAGTGGTAGTATGGGTCTGGGGAGTATGCAGGGCTGTACTTGGATGACTGAGCGATGTCTTCACTGGTTTTGCTTTTTGTGGCTGTAGAGGGGGTGTCTGCAAAAGAAGCAGGCAGAGCTGTAAGGAAGACCCTGACTCCAACCAGCAAGATTTGCATAGATCCACCCTGGGATAAAGGCAAATCCTTTTCCTTCCCCTCTCCCCAGTAGCCATCAGCAATGTATGTCTGGGACAGCACAGAGCACAACTGGGAACAATCTATTTTCAAACTGCTGTCACCTCCTGGAGACAAGGGTGCAGAGACAGACAGTGGGGATGGTGACAAGCAGAGGGACTACAGGGAAGAGATCTGAACGCTCATAGCCCAAGGGACCACAACAAGCTTAGGCTCCTACATGGTGCTCACCCCAACCCCAGAACCACCCACCTCCCTCTGTCCCTGGATGTTCCAACACCGGGAGGGCTATGACTGCACAGGTAAGAGGGGATGAAGGGAGGCTCACTTGTGGCAGTGGAAGGGCTCTCAGTGGGTTACAGTCAGGGTAAGGTGGCAGGACTTTTCATGGTAAGGGCTGTGCAGGGTGGGGAGCAGAGGGGTTACCCCAGCAGGTCCAGCTCTGGTAGGAGCTCAGCTCCCCCATGGCATGACCACACAGAGAACTCTGAGCAGGCTGGGGACTGAAACTTGGTGTGAGAAAGCCAAAGCTACACCCTGCCCTTTTCCCTCAGAGGCCAGGAGATCGAGGACAGGCTGTGTGGTAGAGCCAACCCACCATCCCAAGCAGATGGAGGGGACCATGCCAACAGACAGCTACTTACAGCAGCGGGTTCAGGCAGCAGCAGGACAGTGGGAAGGGAGAGCCCATGGAGAGAGAGGAGACACAGTTACTGCTCAGGGGGGGTACTGCTCATCCCTATGCACACAGAAGCAAGCAGGGACAGTGCAAGCCAGCCCCACTGGGAGACACAAGACACCCCTCTGCCCCCCTCCCCCAACACCTCCCATGCATGTTTCACCCTGGAACATCCACCGGAGACAAACTGTGATTTTTCTCCGGAGCTCCACATGAAACAGCAAATTACCTTCTTAATCCCTCTCCCGAGGCTGGTCTGGCTCCTGGCATCAGCAAACAGTGGCCATTCTTGTCCCCTCCCTCCCTCTCGCACACATATCCCTGTCCCCACAGCCACCGACCACCTTCACCTCCATCTCTCACACCAGGGATGCGGTCCAAAGCTGTGTTTAAACCCTGTACCCTGCTGCCCGGAGGTGAAGCAGGAGCATCAACCCATTAAAGCCCAACATCCCCCCCTTGCCATCTGCTCCCATCTCCCACCCTGTGTCCCTAAACACAACTCAGCCATCCCGAGTCCCCTGCTGATACCCTGCCCTATCCCCCCCGGGGAGCAGAGCCCTGTGCACAGTGTCAGACCCTACCGTGTCGCTTATAGATGGGGGGTTTCCGGTAGATGTTACTCTCGCCAGCAGCTGGTGGCAGAAGAAAGAAAGGGAAAGAAGAGGAAGGGAGGAAGAAGAGGTCAGAGTGGTTGTGCTGAGAGTTGACAGGACAGAGGTCCTGCAGGAAATGCTGCCCCCACACCACGTTTCCATCACGCAACCGCCTCTGGGTCCACGCATCCCATGGGAGCGCAGCACCGGGCCAGAGCTCCAGGATGGGCAGCAGGAGCACGGTCCCAGGGCTGCCCTGGGCAGTGGTGCGAGCAGAGGACATGCAGTGAGCCCCAGCCTCAGCATGCACCATGGGGTGGCCAGCACAGCCAGGAACCACCAGCCACCCCTGCCAGCCGGCAGCAGCACACCATGGCTTGAGCTGGTGCAGGTCCTTGGGATGCCAGCACCTGGCACAACCACCTGCCATCTACCTGGGGTGAAACAACATCAGCCAAAGCCTCTTTCCACAGCGGAGAGAGAAAAGAGCGAGCTGAGAGGGAAAGCGAGATGGAGTTTGGCACCAAGAGCTACAGCCCCCACACAGGCAGCGGAGCTGGTGGAGCAGGGAGAGGGCCATCCATAAACCACCGACCAGCAGCAGGAGGACAGGGCAGGCATTGGGGCCAAACCCTGGCAAGGATGGGATGGGAGCAGGGGACTGTGGTGAAGAGCCACTGGGTGTCCTCATGGTGCTGTCCCAAGGCATCAGCTACATGTTCTACTAAAGATTCTGCTGTACTTTGGAGGAGGACAAGGGGGGTGGGAGATGCCTACAGCTGAGCAGGGTGGCCTGGAGCTCTGGCACCACTGCACATGCTGAAAGATGGATGAGCAGCTCCACCTGCTTCCCTCCCCACTCTTCCCTTCTGCCCAACTCTAGCCCCTTCCTTCCCCATGGACTCTGTGTGGCCTGGAGAGGGTGCTGGCCCTTACCTGATGGCCCCCTGCAATCCCTGCAGAAGGGGAGCAGGCATCTGGCAAGCCCAGAAGACTCTGGGGGGAGGGAGCAGCGGGCCCTAGGGGGAGTATAAAATAGTCATCTGTAGTGGGTGGGTGAGGAAAGGCCACCAGCAGACACGCTTTTCAGCTTATGATCCTGGGGGTAAAAGGCAGGGGAGGGGGCAGGTTCTCTGCAGCGGACTCATCTTCGTGTGAGAGGAGGTGGAGGAAGGTTGGGGAAAAGGAAGAAGAGGGATGTTGCAAGGATCAAGCAGATTCCGGGCAGCTCTGGGGCATCCAAGTAGTGATGGGGAGGGAGGAGGGTTCAAGCTGCAGGTCCTGTTTATGGATGGCCTTTACCAGGGGTAGATCCTGCTGCCAGCTGGCTCTAGGCAGGCGTTGGAGCTAGGCATGCAACACAGGGGGGACAGCACATGCGGGCATGCCACAGACACGGCGCTTCCCCAGGGACCGGGGTGCTCCAGAGCCTACCTGGGATGTGGAAATGCTTGGGTGCTTGGTATGAGGTTGGAGTGGAGGACCTCACATCTAACTGGCTATAGTAGGGGGAACTGCGCCCGCTCTCGGTGCCTACGCAGTGCCCAGCAGAAGCAGCCAAAAGTGACCGAGAGAGAGAACAAGAGGCAGAAGAAACCGTGTGTTAAATGCAGTGGTGTTAGAAGAGTGGAGAGGACCCATGTGGTGGGGGTGAAGGGCACGTGCACAAGTCCATGGTCCAGGATAGTGTGTGATGAACAGGGGGAGGTTTTCCACATCTCCAGAGGAAGGTGAGATGCAGAGGAATCCCCGTGTGTGGGTGCTGTCAGAGGGCAGGAGGCCATCCTGCTGCCCTGAGAGGAAAGCTGAGTGTGCTGCAGAGGCAAATGGTGACAGGCCCTTGGCAGTGCAGCATGGAGAAAGTTGAAGGAATGCAGGACCTCTGGGCTTACTGACCTTGGATTATCCCTGTTGTTTCTCCCCAGCTCCAAAGAACAGGAGACATGGCACAGACACTGCTCCCCACCCAACATGGTTCAGACTGTACACACACATATGTGTTTAAGGATCCCCCCCCTTGCACACAGTCTGAGCTCAATTACTCTTGTGCACACTCCTCCCAGAGCTACCAAACCAGCTGAAGAGCCTTCACTGGACCTGGGGGTCACTTGCCTCCCCACCCCATCCTTCATGAGACCCAGCTCAGGTCTGATCCTCAGCCTCTCTTCACTGCTCACTGCCCCACAGCTCCTGCTGCTGTCAGTCCTCCATGGACCTTTGGCCCAGGCCTCTTGCCTGGTTGCCAGAGGAGGAGGGGACACTTTGATGATCCCCACTCCACTTGGGAAGTCTGCTCCTAGCCCAGCCTGGGATTACAGCTGAAATCCTCACCTGAGCGGTAGAAATGGTGGGGGGACCTCGGGATGGTGGGGGACATGCCCTGGCGGCTGTAGGTGGGGGAGTCAATGTAGCCAGGGCTGGAGGCTCGTCTCTGCCGGGTGTCAAAGCTCTCATAGATGTCCTAAGGACCAGGAAAGGTGCAGAGAAATGTGGGGTTAGAGCTGGTGGGACAAAGGATGAGGTGGGTCAGTGCCTCGCCAGTCCTGTGGGAAGATGTACCATGGTTGAGTGTCCCCATGCGTGTGGCAGCTGGGGAGGTGCACATTCTGTGGTGTGACAGGTCAGGCAGCATTTGTGTCATCCAAGGCTGGAAGGAATCCCCAGGCCACTTTGCCCCCCCCCACCAAAACTCAGGGTTTGGGACCAGGTGACAGCATTGGGCCACAGGATTTCACCCCCTTTCCTGGAGACTGTCCCTTTCCCTGAGCTTCCCAATTTCCATGGCTCCCTCCACAGGGCAGAAGCTGTACCCCACGTTCATTCTGCCAGAGAGGGCTCCATGCCACTCTCCCTGTGGCCTGAAGGACAGAACCCTCCCAGATGGTTCCTCCATCTCCTTGCACCTCGAGACAACACCCAGAGCTCAGCGGGTGGGTGGCAGAGCGACACCCCATGGTGGCAGGAAGTGACCCCTCACTGCCCACTGGGGGCATTACCTGTGAGTATGGGGAGAGGGTCCCCAGGGACTGGAGACGGCAGGAGGCAAAGGAAGGAAAAGAGAGAAAGACAGCACACAGTTAAAGAGAGTAGAGACAGACCAAGGTCCCACAGCAGCTTATTTCCCCCATATTCCAACCTCCTCACAGCTGCTGGGACACAAGGGCACCTGATGGCACAGCCACAGTGAAACCATGGCAAGGAACCCCTGATTGAGAGGAGAAATGGTATGAACATGGCAATTTCCAAATTCACAGCCTGTGCCCCTTCCTGGAGACCTCGATGGAGCCCCTCAACACATGGCTGCAAGGGTGAAAGGTGGCTGCCATGGTCATGCTGCACTGGAGGAAGGCAGGCTTGTGAAAAACCTTAGCATGGAGATGTAAGGGATGTTGCTGCTGGCTATTACAAAGTCCTCTTCCAGGATCAGCTCAGGAACTCCCATCTCTTTGTGAGCTTCTCAGACCCTCTTCTTCCACAGACTAATTGAAAACATACAGAAGCCCCAGTATGCCTGGGAGAGTCCCATGCCACATGCTTCTTGGGCATCACATGCTTGCAAAAATGAGCCCACTTCCACCCAATAAGGGCAGTTCTGCCATGCCCCAGAAATACCATTCCAGGGCTAGGTGGCATAGGTCTAAGCCATCAGGCTGTCCTCACAGCCATCTGTCCCTCTACACTGAAGGGATCCACACATTCTGCCTGCCCTCCTCCTCTCATGCTGCAGGCTGTGATGGGTGAACTCCTTAATATGCTGCTCCCGAGGGTGACATCTCCTCCCCTGCAGTGCCATCTGTCCCTGCACGTCCCTGCTTGCTGCACAGCACAGGCAGGGTGTGGAAATCCGCTAAGGGCACTGGTTTACCCCTTATCATCCAGCAGCAGCAGCATAGGTTCCCTTACACCCTTCTTCACAGTGATGAGGGGCTACCCAGAGAGGTTGTGGATGCCCCCTCTCTGGAGGTGTTCAAGACCAGGCTGGACAAGGCACTGAGAAGCCTGATCTAGTGGGAGGTGTCCCTGCCTATGGCAGGGGGGTTGGAACTCGATGATCTTAAAGGTCCCTTCCAACCCAAACCATTCTATGATTCTATGATTCTACTTGGAGAAGTCTTACCCCCACTCCTGCCTCCCTGCAGTATTCTCACTGGAGTGAGCAAACCCACATGCAGTCTCCCCCACTCCCCCAGATCAGGGCCCATCTCCCTGCACAAGCCAGCACTGGGCACACAGAGACTCAGTACCTCCCCATAGCTATATCTCTCCAGCGTCTCGTCTGACGTGTATCTGTGATAGGGCTCGTAGGAAATGAGGTCAGGACGCTGCACTTCATAGATGGCTTTAATCTTGGGAAGAGCTGCCAGGTCTTTGTAATTAAGGATCTCATTATCCACTTTAGCCTAGGGAGAGACAGAGATGGAAAGGAAGAGGAGGAAAGAAGGGGAGGCTGGAGTGCACAGTGCAGAGCTGGCACAGAGCAGACAGAGAACGCTGTCATGCCAGCAACAGAAAAAGTAAGAGAAGATGCCCAAGAGGCAGCAGCAGGAAGGAGCAAAGGAACTGGGCATGGACCAGGAGCACTCAGACCCACCATCCAATAGCACTGGCAGTACAGCATACTGCCAGGGTGAGGAGGCAAAGCTTGTCTATGCTGTCCCCAAATGCTGGGTTCATCTCTCATGTGGTGGAGCAGCACCAGGAACTGTCACTCCCTTTCCCAGGGCCAGCACATTTCTTCTGCCCTGTTTAGATGAAGGGCAGAGCTGTACTTACACAGATGACACGGTTTGGGGAGCCAATGCTGGAACCAGGAGGTGAGATGGAGGTTTCTGACGTCCTTCTGTGCTGTGGAGGCAGAAAAGCAGAGCACAGGTGAGAGCACGGTGTGAAGAGACTTCTCAGCAGGCAACACAGTTCAGGGTATGGGGCCAAATTTCGCTCAAGGTCCAGTTCCTCTGCCCTTTTCTCTGGTTGATGCCAGTGCCCATGACCATTGTAGGCTGCCTGCTATCTAGCTTTGTGTCCTGGCATCTCTTAGGGGGAGGTCCAGAGTCAGATGAATGGTCCAGCAAGACCAGTGGCAAGCTACAGCACAGCACACAGTATCTAGAGGGGGATGGCAAGGTGACAGCTGTGCCCCTTCTCTGGCCACTGCATGGGATGGTTCCATCCAGGAGGCAGGTCCCCACTAACAGCTTCTGCCATGGCCACTCACCATCCTCTGGGCAACAGGGACAGAGCTTGTGCCAGCCTCAGGAAACCACTCTGGGCTTTGACATTGCTACAACAGTTCATCTCCAGCAGGGACTTGGAGACACCATCATCTGGGACATGCCACCACCTGGAGATGTGGAGACCCTGCTGCCTACCTTCAGCTTCTTCTCTGCTCTGGCTGCCTGCTTGCAGATGGGGTGCCACACTTCAGAGCCTGCAATGCAGCAAAGGGTAAGTGTTTTAGGTCCACACAGAGCTCAGCCAGCTGCTAGGGACTGTCCAGCTCCTCCTGTCATCGGGGAGACCCATCCTGTCCCTGCCACTCCCAGCACCAGCCTGGATCCCACAGTCCCTAGGGAGGAGGTGCTCTCTCCCAACAGTAGCATCATTAAGCAACAGTGTGATAGGAATGCAACCTCTGCATGCCGGGGGGCAAGAGGTAGGAACTAGAGACTGTCCATGGGGAGCAGAGCAGGAGGGAGGTAGCTAGACCCAAGGATGCAGAAGGGGGGTCACCTGCTTGGTGCCACTGCCATTCCAGGGCACTCGTTATACACAGAAAGCACTGATTGTTACAAGAATCCAAAAGCCCCACAGCCAGCACACCTCTGAACATAGATGGCCCATGCCCCAGCACAGGACATCTGTCCCTGCACGTCCCCACCTCCCAGTGGGTATTCCTACCTGTGAGGTACATCTCCTCTCCTTCAGTGAACATCTGGTGGCAGCGAACACATCTGGCACAGGTGGGGTGGTAGTGCTTCCCTCCTGCCTGCAGGGGCAAGCAGAGAAGAGGGGTTCCTGAGCAAGGCAGGATATAGAATCACTGAATGTGTTGTGTTGGAAGGGACTTTCAAAGGTTCTCTAGTCCAGCCCCCCTGCAGGAAACAGGAATGTCTTGCACTAGATCAGGTTGCTCAGAGCCTCATCAAGCTTGGCCTTGAATGTCTCCAGGGATGAGGCCCCCACCACATCCCTGGGCAACCTGGGCTAGTGCCTCACCACCCTCATAGTGAAGGACTTCTTCCTGATGTCTAATCTAAACCTGCCCTGCTCTACTTTAAAACATGGTGACCTGCTCACATCCCTGCAGGTGAGTGTCCCCAGTATCACTCACTCGCTGCTACAGACAATGTCAATGAAAATGGAGATAAACTGCTCAGGAGGCTGTCACAACACATGGAAGCTCATCTTCATTGCTAGTTCTTCTGATTTGCTGTATTACCAGCCAGACCAGGAACCTGATCTCTGGGCAAATAGACAGGAAAGCAGAGGCAGGAGGTCTCAAATCCCCAAGGAAGATACAAGCCTCACCCCTAATAAATTGTGCTCTGGAAGTAACAGCAGTTTCTGTTATTTCTTTGCACCAGGCCCAGGATGCTGCAGCAGGGAAGCAATAAAAGGAGAACAAGGATCCCAGTAATAAACCTCAGAAAGCACAGGCTTCCTCCCTGGCTATCACTGACAACTCTACTCCCTCAAGAAACTTCTCTCCTTCTGTGAAGCTGTGTCTTGGCACCATCCCCCAGCTGAGCAGGAGCTGGGCGTCTCCTTTTGCTCTTTGACAGGGATAAGAGCTTTAATTGGTAGGTTGTTTCCACTCAAAGTGTCTGCTGGCATTTCAATTACAGGCTCGTTTTCTGGGCAGGGAACTGAGAGCTAGGAGCTGGCTCAAGGCAGGAGAAAACTGAGCTGCACTGATAGATCTCAGTCCTAAAGGATGTTTTACTCCCATAATAACTTAAGGGAATGAGAAAGGATAATTTAAGGTGGCAGAAGGAAGCTTTGGCTGACAAAGTGAGGGTCATGATAGAGGAGGCTGGAGCTGGTTTGAAACAGAGAGGATCAACAGGAAAATCTGCTATGAGGATAACAGAATTACCCAGGTGATCATCCACGAAAAATCAACCTAGAACTTCATGTTGGTGCTCCTGGACCCTCATAATATTCCCAAAAGCTTGCTGTGCTGACTGTAAGGAACAAAAAGCTTTTTTTTTTTTTTCCTATGTAGATTTTATGGGCTTTATCAGAGGTCAAACTGTGCCAAAAAGACGCTTCACAGATCATGGTGTGGACATGAAGGGACTTGGCTGCTCCCCCAGCCCAACATCTCAACACCCATTACTCCCTGATGATCAACTCTCCAAAAGACACACAAACCTTGTTCCTTCGACATTGGTTAATACTACAGCTCATACAAGGCTGGCTGCTAGAGGCTTTTAGGGAAGTGACCTGCTTGTTATCACTCATGGTCTCTTAAAGACTCATTAATCACCCCAGCCCAGCTTCGAAGCTCATGGCAGTGTGGAAAGCCTGGAGGCTGCAGGAATAGCATGAGAAGACTCCTTAAAGCCAAAAATTATTTAAAGGCACACTTTCCATTTTGTGTTCTGATGGAGAAGACAATTAAAGCTTCTGTTTTTCTTCAGGAGATCATTCAATACCACGAACAGGCATTCAGGGAGGGTGAGCAAGGAGTGCCTGCAGCACCCATGGGGATTGCTCAGTGCAGCCCCCCACCATTCAAGCCTACTGCTGTCTGGAGATGGCAGCTTTTTATTTTCCCCTGGAAATGTCAGGGTAGGAACAGAAAGTATGAAAGGACACCTCACCTCTAGGAACAGGGACTGCAGGAAGGACCGGACAGTCTGGCTGACAGAAGGATCAGCCCTGATGGATCTCTGTTCCACCCCAGTAGCAAACCCTGCTCTCCCTCTGCTGGCTGTGCAGCTCCACCTTCACCCAAAACATCCTCCATGTCCACCTGCATCCGTGCCTTGCTGTGGGATCCCCTTGGGATTCCTGCATCCCTTGGTGGCTCTGACTGAGCGGCTCCTGCTGTCCAGCAAGGTGATGAGCAAAGGCTCTTCTGAATCTGGCTCAGGCAGGGGACCCCTGCTGTGGGGGCTGCCCTGCAAAGGGAGGTGCTGTAGCCCCTCATCTGGGTTCCTCTGCAGTGGGCAGCCTAGCTAGATGTGTTTCCAAGGCAACAGCCAGGCTGCCTGCTCAGGGATGTGCTCAGAAGGTGGGCTGGGTAAGCATGGTGGGGAAACTCCAGAGCTGGGCATGACAGGGGATGGTTAAGGCTAGTGTCCTGACATCCTGGGCTCCAGCCAGGTCCCTGCACACACAGGTCACTGCATGCTCTAGCTGCTTCTGGAGCTTCAATACCCAAGTCACATCTCCAAAGGTGTGCAACACAGTTGTACTGCTTCCCTCACTCCCAGAAGGTAGTCAGACACCACCCCAGGAAGAGCCATGACTCCAAGAGACCAAAGGCTGCATAACAAGTGTGTGGGATGGTGAAACTTCCACACCTCCCCAAGGCATGCAGTTCTGGGCAGGACACATATGTTTTCTATTACACACCAGGATGGGGTGACCACAGCTCCGGGACTTACCTCCAGGACCCTGCCACTGATGTACCGGTAACAGGTCTCACACTTGATGCCAAACTGGGCATGGTAGTCAGACTCACAGTATGGGACGCCATCCCTTGGGGAGAAGAAGGGCACAAGCAGTGAGTAGAGCTGGGCTGGGCATCCCCTTGCTGCAACCCCAACCCCAGGGGGCACAGCCAAGCCAGAGTGATGCAGGCACTCACTTGCTGATGTACTCGCCGGTGAGGATGATTCCACATGTTTGGCACTTGAAGCAGCTGACGTGCCACTGCTTCTCCAGGGCCAGGAGGGACTGGCCTTGCTTGATCTCCTCCTTGCAGCCTGCACAGTCTGAGGAGGAAAGAAGGTGGCTGGGGATGTGGGACCAATGCAGCTCCCCCTCAAGGGGCACAGCAGTGCAGCAGGGACACCCATACCTGCAGCTGCATGAGGAACACTCACTGCACCACTCACATGCTAAGGAAAACCCTGTCCCACAGGATACTCTTTTCTAGAGGATGCTGCTGTTATCAACACCTTGGTCCAGAGGCAGACCCTGGGGATCATTCCTTCATGGGAAATCTGTCACCTGAAGAATCTCTTTACGGGAATCTGCCAGCTCTATTTTCAGCAGAGGAATGTGGAGGACAGAGCCTTGCTGGAGCTGGGACCATTGAGGCACTGTTGACACCCAGACACCCTGACCAAGTACTGGCCACAGCACAGAGCCACGTTTCCCTGCTGTGTGGCAAGGTTGAGCCAGGGCAAGTGTGTGGTCACACTGTCCTGGCAGGTCCCCAGGGGACTCCCCACCGGGACAGGAGCAGTGGAAAGTGTCCAGCAGCCAGCACAGCAGAGGAAGGGCTGTGCTCTCCGGCAGCCACATCCGGCCCTGCTGCAGTATTTATGAGACTCCCTTCCTTCCCCACTTCCCCTGGCTCCTGTCAAGGCTGAGAGCAGGAAGCACATGGGCCTCGGACTCCTGACCTTGACTCCTCCTTGTCCCCTGGGCAGCAGGTTTGCCTAAATGGGGTTTCTCCTTAACCTCCCTGCCACAGGATCAAGAAGGAGCAGCAGTGAGGCTCAGGCAGCCCAGGCAGACTCTATCCACCCTCCTCATCCCCAGGTTCTGCACCACATCCCTGCCCACTGGACAAAACTTGATGGTTGAGGACTTTTGACTCCTGGCAAAAAGCAGGGTGGCCAGCTGGGCTAAGCCATGAGCTATGCCCCCTCTCTCACAGGTCCTGCTCATTTTTGAGCTGCTTGCAGGGCTGGAGGTGCAGGGAGAGGCTCAGCATCCTTCTTCTAAGGATGTCCTCACTTGAAGGTGCAACAGCATTGGCTCCATCTGGCCCATTGCCCATCACCCCTTTTGGGGTACACTGTCTGGGTCACTTGGGTGGCAAGGGGCATACACAGGCAGTAGGTCACATCTGGGTGCTGCCTATGAATAAAGCATGGGGTCCTCAGATGACCCTGTGCTGAAGACCAGGAAGGAAAGCCTCGGGAAGAGGATGCGAAGAGAGAGGAAGATGGGTGAGAGGCAAAGCTTTGGCTGTCCTTCCTGGCTCTGCTGTAGGAGACAGTGGGGTGCTGTCTGCTGGCCACAGCCTGCCTCTGGGCATCTCAGGGTGGCCATGGAGGAAGCCCCAGCCCTGCAGCTCCATGCCACGTGAATGGTCTGCTAGCCCCCAAACACAGCATCCACAGAATGTTCCACAGTGGCCTGAGGCTGAAAGCTATCATCATGGAAAGACTGAGGGGGTCAAATTCCCAAGAGAGGAGAATGGCTTGAACAAAGGGTATCCCAAGGAACACTCAGGGATCAAAATCAAGGCTAAATCCACTCAAAAGAGCTTGTCCACTGCTTTTGCTGAGTTTTAGCTTATTTTCATCAGAACAAGGGGCTAAGTAGAAGCAGTGAGTAACACCAGCAATAGGAAAGCTGGATATGCAATCCCAGGACTGGCACTCAGACAGAGACCTCCGCACTGCTGGACAAAAAAACATTTGGGAACCACCTCAGCAAATTTGGCTCCAAAATTTACCCATTGTCCCAGACAGTACCCATGAGGCTGGTAGCATCTGCCCAGGTCAGAAACAGGCCAAGGGAGTTTCCGAAACCAGCAGTGACCTGCAGTCCTGGGTGGAGCTGTGGGACTCACCTGATCTCCTCTGTAACTTCTACAAATACCCACGGCTCAATGCAGTGCTGCATGCTGGTCCCAAAGCCTGTCCCATCACCCCTCACAACAGAGACATGGTCCCTTTCCTTACAGCCACCATATAAAATTACAGCAGTCAACTTACGGCTGGGCCCATGGATCTTGATGGGTTTGGTGCTGATGAGAGAGTGGGAGCAGTTTTGGCAAACACAGTCCTTCCCACTGAAGGTGACCTTGTCTCCAATGGGGAACGGCTTCCTGTGGCCAAGGAGAAGTGCAGAGGTGTGAGCTGCTTGTTCCCCACCATGCAGTGCTTGGGGCTGCCCTGGAACTCATTAACTAGAAGCCAGCAGGATCCATGGTGTTGGGGGGCAGAGGGGCTCCAGGGGGAGGCATTGAATGTGCACGTGTGCTGGGGCAGGAGGACCAAACCAGTTATTAAGGCAGGTCTCCAGTTTGCAAAGGGAAGGGTTGAAGCCATGGGTTGGAGCCATTTCATTGCCTTCCAAGGGCTCCCACCAAGGAAACAGGGAAGAGGTGCCTGATGCAGCGCTGTGCAGGGAATGGGGGACTGAGGGCTAATGAACAATCCTGCACATGGCTTCTGCAGGGGGGTCGTGGACCCTTCAGCTCACCTGCAGGTGCTGCAGACAAAGCATTTGGGATGGTAGGTCCTCCCCAGGGCAGAGATGACCTCTCCAGTGATGAAGTCCCCACAGCTGTCACAGCGGGTCCCATAGAGCTGCTGGTAGTCATGGGTGCAGATGTACTCCTGGTTCTTAAAGAAGAAGCCGGACTGGGCCAGGTCACAGCCACACACTGTGGGAAAAGGACATACATCCATCAAAGGGACAGCAGGCAGCTCCAGCCCTGGGGCTGGCCAGAATCCCCAGCCCACACCCTGCTGCCTCTCCAGCAGTGGTGCCAGGGCATCCGTGAAGACCTAACTTTCTGCAGGTATCTCAAAGGGTTTCCCTTCCCACTGGACGCGATGGGACCTTCCCCCAGCACCACAAGATGTCAGTGTTGGGCTGAAGCGGAGGCCAGGATGGGGCTGCCCAGACGGTCAGGACAGGTCGTTTCCAGAGGAAACGCCAGAGCTGGGAAAGGAACCCCGGCGGCACTCACGAACCCTGCACAAACCATGCCCAGGAGGGTCTGTAGCATCATCCCCTACTGGACTCATGTCATCTAGATGGAGTTCAACCTGTCCTTCTGACACTCACATGGTGCCAAGAAGCCAGGAACAAGACTGCAAAGAGTTGGGGAGAAGTCTTTTCCACACCCTAGGGGATGAGCCATCTTCACTGCCTGGCCAGGACATGAGGCCATGCCCTAAACGGAGCAGGTCCTGGGACACCCTACGTTTGGTGTTCTCACTGCTTGTTTTTCCATAGGTGTCCAGCCCAACATAATTTCCTTCCCTGCCGTGGGAACTGTGGGTGGTACACAGCCTGTCAGAGTAATTCAAGGAGACCTAGTAAGCCCTGGCTCTTAGTGTCACTTCCCTCCTACATCTTCTCTGTCCACAGAGAGACCTCAAGAGCACCAAACCGTAGAAGGCAGGGAGCAGCACAGGGACCAGATCTTGGGCTGTCTGTATGATGCCTATCATCTGCCTGCAAGAGGTGGAGGGTGGAACCACAGAGGAACTGAGCACCTTCTTAATCTCTGCTTTACCCTTTTCCCCTAAGTGCCATCCGTCCTGTCTTCAAACACTTCACCATGGGCCACTCTCCCCAGAGCACAGCTGGACCTGCAAGGCCCACAGAGATGCAGCTTCTCTCCCATAAAGCATCCCACAGATGCTGCTCCCTGTTGGCAGACACCCAGGGGTGCAGAGCCAGGACTCCCCTACTCTCCAAAACAGCCTGCCAGTGCCTTTCCTCAGCAGTGACAAGGGACAGGCCACCAGCTCTGGGGCAGTATCAGAAAGCAGAATCAATAAAAAACATGGCAGATCTAGGCCCTGCTTGCCATGGGACCGGGAACACATCCCCAGTAGTGTCAGGCTCTCGAGGACACTTTGGGGACAAGCTGCAAGGCTAGGGAAGGAGCTGGCACCAGCCAGCCTGAGGTAGCAGGCAGTAAGAGCTGTGAGGGAAGGTGAGACAGAAGGATTTCCTCTCATTATTTATTCCCTTTCACTTGGAAATCAGGCAAGAGCACTGCCAGGCTCTCCCTTGCTGGCTCCTGGCCCCTTTGAAGCCAGTAGCTGTCTGAGCTTTTTGTCTGGACAAAAAGCTGAGCTCACACCCCCTCCCAGAGACTTGGGGCTGCCCATCCATGGGGGACAGAAGTGATGACAGCCCCTCCAGCCAAACCCCACATTTCCAAAGGAGGAGCAGTAAAGCAACAGCCAAGTGGACAGGGATTTATGTTGTGCTTAGCACAAGGTGCTGGGAGCTTGGAAGACCAGAGACCTGTAAAAAGCCCTGGTAATGGGATGCTTTACAGCCTATGGAACGAGCCACTGGCCTGGGTGAGAGAGGCTGCTTTAACGAACGTGCTAAGGACTCCTTCAGCATCAGCTTTGGGCTGTTAGCTTTTACAGCTCCAAAGTTCTCCTCTTGATCTCAGGGAAGATTTGAGCAACCTTTCTTATTTCTGTCAGCACCTGAGGGCTGCTGTGCTCTGGCTGCAGCACAGAGCACTCCACAGCACCTCGGTCACGTCCCATGTGCAGATGACAGTGATCAGTCACCAGCCCCCTAGTTCCATGAGGAACCATCTCCCTACCTCTCTGCCTTTCTGACAGGCAGCAAAACCTCCTCTTCCTCCTTATTCGGGGGCAGATCTGCTTTCCAAACTGAACCCAGGGCTATGAGGCAACCTGGCCCCCAGTTCCCTACCTGTCACTGTCCTACCTTGGCAGGTGAAGCAGCGGATGTGGAAGTGGTTGCTCTGGACACGCACCACCTCTCCCTTGCAGGTGTCCCCACAGCGGTAGCACTGGATGACGGTGGAGCTGCTGCCAGGGGTGTAGGGGTTCTGCTGGTAGGGAACTGCTGGCAGAAAGGAGAGAAAAAGAGAGAGAAGAGTCTGTTAACATTAGGGACACAACTGTGCATCATGGCAGAGATTCCAGCTGGGCAGCTGCAGAAGAGCCCTCTAGAGACTGTCAGACAGCTGCTAAGAGCAAAGGACAGCCAACAATATGCTGGTGCCCAGTGCCTCTGAGCTGGGTACAAGTATATATCTAGATTTGGGATTTCCCTGTCCCCACAGAACAGCCATTACCCTGGTCTTGCTCACAGGTCTGCATTTCTAAGGGCTCTGCAAATGCCCAGGCAACGCTCCCTGTCCCTGCATGGACAACAACATCACTTGCCCCATTGGCCCAAAGCCATGCAGAGCTCCCCAGAAGCTCTCCTATTTCCTGAGCAGGTGCAGAAGGACAAAAGGGACCAGCTTTCCATCATCTCTGCTTTGCTCAGCCCTCAGGCAGTCCTGACTTGTGACTGACCAGCTCAGAAACATGCCAGCAACCATGGATTTTGGCAGCAGCATGGGAAGGAACTGTTGTGTTTTGGAGCTTCCACTTGTTTGCTTAGGAACTGGATGGAGAAGTCATTTTTCAAGGAGCTTTCAAACATTAAAGTAATCAAGTGTTTGGCCCTGGTGGAACTCTCACCTCCTCAGTGAGGGGTGGCATCTCAGCCCCACAGCTTCTTCCGGAGCAGCACTGTGGCACGTGCGGGCTCTGTGCCGAGCTGGGGACCACAGGGGAGGGCAACATAGAGCTATGGGCAAGAACCAACCTTGCCCACGTGTAGACAGTCCTGGGACCCATGTCCACTCCTCATCCTCCTTCAGCAGCTCTGCAGACCACCCGGAAGGGCTGATGCTCTCCAGCCTCACACTGTGCTCCAGAATGGGAACCACAGGAAACTGGGAATTCTTTCTGCCATCTCAGCCCAACACCCAAACACACAAAGAAAGTGTTTTAAAGAGCAGCTCCTGCTTTCCTTGTCCAACTGCTGGTGCTTGGGCAGCTCAAAGGAGCTCTGGGCTGGCTGACACCATTCTAATCATCCTGCCAAGCAGCAAACAACTTGTTTTCTGCAACATTTCAGAGAGTGAACTGTAATTTGGGCAATGCAAGCAGCAAAGGACAAGATTACAATGGACTTGAGACTTTCTGACCCAGTGCTGAACTGCATTCCCAGGAACAAGAGAAGCAGCTGATTGTAATCTGGTATGTGAGCACTCTCTGGAGCAGGAAGGACGGGACACAGAACAGAGGAGATCACTCATCAGAGAGGCTCCTGGTTCACAGTGGGACAGATCACGCGGCAGAGAACAGAAAACCAGTCCCTTATTAGCTTCAAAAGCAATGAAAGAAAAGTCAAAATGACATTGAAATGGTCTCACAGTAAAACCCCATCCCATCCGCCAAGTGCCTAGAGATACGCTCTGCAGACATGCAGCACTGCTCACCTCTCGGACAATAGGATGACTCTCTCTGACCACTGCCCTATCCCCTGGGTTAATGGAGCTGCTGAGGACCTGCTGCAGGTCCTGTAAAGGGAGCAGGGTACTACCCCTGCCCTGCAATCCATGCTCTTTCAGGCATGTTTTGCAGGGAGGCACAAGCCCTAGGAAGAGGGGTTCAGAACCTCCTGCAGCATCATCTGAATCCATGATGCAGGCACTCATGAACACCTCAGCAGCCTGGGAGAACCCAGGACAGACTCCATCAGGATCTCCCAAGGCTGGAATAAAGAGCAGAATCTCTTCTGCAAGGGGTCTCCAGCAGAGCAAGAGTTACAGCAATGAAACCTCCTCCCACGCACCCTGGGCTCATACCCTTGCCGAGAAAAATGAAGCAGAAGCCAAGCCCTGGGACACAGCCACAACAATCCACAAAGCTCAGGGAGAAAAAAGCAGGAGGGAGGTGGAGAGAAAGGCTGGGGATTAATCAACAGCTAAACAAACATTAATATTTAAAAAAAAAAAAAAAGAATAATTGCCAATGTCAGAAAATGCAGGCATCACTTATTCTGGGCTTCTGGTCTCTAGGGGAAACTTCTTGGTGTCCATAGCAACGGATGGCCAAGCCCTGCACTGGCGGGTCTGATGGGAGACAAGGCAGAGGAAAAGGAGCTGTGGATGGAGGGAATGCTTATAGCTGCATTACATGGCTGGCAGTGATGAAACCAAGAGGGTCACTCCTATTTGTGCCCAGGGAGATGGGTCAGGACCCAGTGTAGGGCACCACTGCTCTCCAGCCTCCCAGCTTTTGTTAGCTCTAAGCCCAAAGCTCCCTGATTTGTGATTAAGCTCCCACCCATGCTGGAATTTTTGCTCTGGGAACATTAATGCATATCATTGTTTTGCTGGGGCTCTGCTTGTTTTCCAGCAGGCAGCTGCCCGCCTCGTGGCCTCGTGCAGGAAGTATTACACATCCCAACAGCAGTGAGCAGAGGGACAGCTGAGCGGGGCAAAGCTCATTACACCAAAATAATCCAGTAATAATGTAAGTAGCATTAGTGGCCTCGCAGGTCGAGATACAGCAGTGGGGTCGAGGGGATGGGAGCTGCCCAAGGAATGCCTTAATCTCACCCCACTTCGTTCCTGGTTTCGCTGGTAGGGCAGGAAAATTAATCTGGCTTCGCTCAGCAATTAATGTATTTGTACTCCCCAGTGCAGCACAAAAGGCTGCCCAGGGCCAGATTCCTCCAGAGCCGTCCTCGTGTCCCAGCTGGTGCTTGATGTGTGGAGCCAGAGGAGTTGCTGTGGCTGGCCAGGGAGCTACTGCGTGGGCACAAGGTGGATTTCCTACTGATCTGGATTAAGGTGGCACCTCCGGTCAGGGATCAGTGCCCTGTGTAGTCCTAGGGACAGACAGTGGCTGCTCTACGCAAGCAAGGGAGTTTGCAACCTGATGTGGGGAGGGGTGAGGCCCCAAAGAACGCCCAAGAGGCTATGTAAAAGAGCTTTGGCCCCTGGGAGGACAGAGGAATCTTGCCCAGGAGATGCTCCAAGCCCTGCAGCAATCAACAGGTCCCTGCTGCGCATCACTTCCTTCCCTGAGCACCCACCTTCCGCTTCAGGAGTGTCAACAACCTTGTTTGCCTTCCTGTCCTCTCTTCCTGCATGGTGTCCCAGCCTTCCACTGAGTAGCAACAGGACAGAGGAGTGTTCAACCTTTGCATTGCTTGTGGAATATTTTAAACCCTTCAGAAGGAGAAGGAGATGATCTCCATCTACCTTGGGGGTTTGGCAATGCAGATAACATGGCACAGCCCCCCAGGGTAGACTCCAGAATGGAAGGCTGGCAGAAAGCAGAAAGCAGCTGCTTGGTACCCCCACATAGGTAACTCCCACAGGTACATACTCCAGCAGCAATGCATTACCAAGCTTCCAGGAGCACAAGCTTCAAGGAAAAAGACACCCAAGGGTGTTTATAAAGATCGATCCATTGCCCCTACTGAGACCAGACCAGGTCCTGCTGATTTCCCACCTATCTCCCTCTCCCAGCCCATCAGTTCTAGAGAAAGATCAATTAGGTAGAAACTGCTGCAGGTAGGTTTTGAATCATTAGCAACAGGCAATTGGAAGCTCCCACTCAGCTCACAGAGCCTGTCCCAACACCTTATTTGCTGTCAGCATGTTTATGAGACAGCATCTCTGCAGGGCAGTGGGGAGGTCTGATTTAATTAATTATCAGTAATTAATATTTGCACAATGCTGGAGAGCCACAGGTGAAGGGGACTGCAGAAAATCAAAGCATTCACTCTTTAATTAATTATGAAGGTGGGTGGAAGGGCTGGGGCTGAGAGCTGGCATGTGCAGTCATTGATAGCTGTGGGTTTTTTTAGGGGATGTTCCTGCTGGTTCCAGTGGATGTGAAGTGTGCTTGGGTGAGACCTAAGCATGCTGGGGAAGCTCCAGTGGTGTGAGCCCCCCTCTTCCATCAGCCATCAGATTGTATCCCAATCCTCCCCACTGCCACCACAGTCATTCTCAGCACATTCCCTGCACTAACTGGGGCTATAAATCAGCCTCTCACCAAAAAAAACCCACTGGGGGTGGTGGAACCAACACAGCGTAGGGGGGTGCATGGGATGTGGTTCCCCTAGGGAGGGCAAGGGGAGATGGGCACCCAAACCTCAAGTTGAGAATGGCTGGCAGATTTCTATCATCATGTCCCCAGGGAAGGGCTGATGACATGGAACTGGGCAAAGGCAAAGAGGGGACTGGGAGCACGGACTGGTGTGGCTCAGGAAGAGGAAGCCCAACCCCACCAGCATGCAGGCCCTGGAGGTGTGGAGGCCAAGGGGTGGCAATGACTGGCCAGAAAGGAATTTCACTGGAAATGCTGGAGGCTGAGGGAGAGGCTGGGAGAAGCACTGAGGATAGGACATGATGTGCTGGGCTGGAGGTGGAGAGAGGGAACAAGCACACAAACCAAACCCTGACTGAGATGCAGGAAGGGTGAGGTGGCACTCCAGATGCCTGCACCTCAAATCCTCTGGCTGGGATGCAGGTCAGCCTGACCCAGTCCAAGCACTGTGGGAGGCAAGGGGGAGGACTTCCCCTCCAGGCTGGAGCCGTGCTCTGTCCCATGGGTGACTGGGGAGGAAGGGTGGGAGCTGCAGTGGCTGTGGGATATGGGTTTCTCATCAGCATCAGGACTGAGTGGTCCCGCCTGCTGTCCTGCGTCACCAAAGAGCTCAGCCATGGCTGTAAAAACACCTTGGGGAGGAAGGGAAAGATGGGCACAGAGACAAATGATGCCAGTGCCACAGGTAGGCAAGGGAACTTTCACTGCCAACCCTCCTGTGGGGCTGCCTCTGACCTTAGTGCATGGGAATGAGCTTGCTCCAGCTGCTGGCTGGCTCCAGCTCCCTGTTGAGCAGGAGACAGTGGGAAAAGGCACTGGGGGCTTTCCAGACAGCTGGGTAAGAAGATACCTGCTATACCAGCACTGGCAACCCAGCTGAATGATCAACTAGATTACCCCTGAAATAAAGGAAGGGGACAGCAGTCAGGGTGTTCAGCTCCTGTCAGAAATCTGTTGCCTTCTGTGACACCTACATAGCCATCTCAGTCCTCAGGCAGCTGCTGGCCACTGCATTCCATCCAGCTTCTGCAAATAAAAGTATTTTTGATCAAGAGGAAAGTTATATATTTACCTTTGGCCAAATCCAGAAGTGTTATGTGGTTCCTTATTTAAGATCCAGGTTTTTAGGCTGGGGAGAGTCATGTGCTCCCAGAAAAGGACTGGACTAAGGGCAGGTATCACAGACCTCCCATGGGATGATCTGAGCCTGGAGATGCTCTGGCTGCTTCTCCCCAGTTCTCATTGCCTGCAGTGCTGTCCCCACATGTGCTGCAGAAGTGGGCTGTGACAGGGAGTGTGGGATGGGAGCAACAGTGACCACCCATCCTACACACCAAAGTGTTTCCAAGCCATCCAAAAAACACTCCTGTTAGTCATCACAGAGCATCACACCAGCAGGATTATGAGCCCCTGGCAAGTCCACACCAGCCTCTCCTCTCCCAGCTCACAGGCAGATCCATCTGCAGCTTACAGCTAAAACCCCTCCACTGTGACACAGCTCCTAATCTAGCCCTAGGCTTCCCTAATTAGATCACGACCAATTATTGCTTCCACCTGCCTCTCACTGTCCCTTTGCCCCCCATCACCATCACTCCTGGACTGCGTTGGTAGGACACAGACAAGATGTGGGTGTTGTGAGGATGGCAGCCAGCAGAGCCCAAGTGGCAGATGCCAGCACTAGTGAGGATTGCATGGCTGCCAGCGCCAAGACAAGGCTGGGACAGGGATGCTGGGCCAGCACTGGCATGGTACTAGAGCTTGTGTCAAGCTGGAGCTGGGAAGAGGCAGTGAGCTGTCCCTGTCACACAGACTTGAGTAGTGATGGCCACTGTGGCTGGCCAGTGACATGATAAGGTGCCAGGGTGGGAATAGGTCTGTGATGGTGAGATCAGAAACACAGAAACACAGAAGGGGAAAGAGGGAAGGAAAGAAAGAGGATAGATGGAAAAAGAGACAGCAGTGAATTGCAAGAGCCATGCCTGCACAGCAGAGTTCATTTCTGGCTGCATTCATGGAAATTATTGTCCAAATGCTAGTGCTGAGGAAGTCAGGGATTGTCCACCCGCACTGACCCTGCTGCCAGCAGCTGCCTGTTCCTGCCTGCAGGATGTTTACTCCCCCAGTGCACACAGCCCAGACTGTAACATGCTGGGAAAACCCAGAGACCCCACTGCCAGAAAAGGCTGCAGCACATTTTAACCCCTCCTCCGGGGAATCCCCCTCTATCACTCCCTCCAAGGAGGGTGCTGGCCAAGGGGCCCAAAGATGACCCCCATTTTCCAAAAGAATTGACTGCCACAATTGCAATTTTTCCAGATTCTCAAGAAAAGAGAACAAAGTTGCTCTTCTGGTACTTGCAGCTGCAGGGAAATCTGAAGACTTCAGTCAGAGCAGAGCAGCCTGACAACAAAAAGCCTTGTATAGCCCTTCCGGGCTTCCCCAGCCTGACAGATATTCCCTGTAGCTGGCGAGCCAGGGAGCACTCTGTCCCATCAACCCTCAGCAGCCAGGGCAGCAGCACCAGTGACAATCCTGTGCATGGCAGCCTCACCTGCAGGGCTGCAGTAACAGTCATCATGGATGCCAGGTTCATTCTCCTGGGAAAGAAGTCCTTCTGCCACTCCCCAAGCAAAGGATATGGGTATGGGTGTCTGGAGCTGGGCTGCACCCCCTGCCACCGATGCTCTCACCCTGCTAGCAGCTCAGAGGCACCAAGGATCTTAATAGTGTTCACTTCCTAGCTCAGAACCACCCTTTAAAATTTAATTGCTACTCAGTGGCCCCTGCCACTAAATAAATGAAGAAGGGAAGTGCTCGATGGGTATGAGCCTCCTCTGCCTGGCATCTCTCAAGAGAATCACATCCTGCAAGAGATCTGCTGGAATGGGTGCACAGGGACTGGAAGAGAGTAAGGGACTGCATCTGTGCATCCCCATGGATTGGACCTCGAGGGCACAGAGCTTGGAAAGGAGGTGGAGCAAGGCAACAGGTCTTGGGGGTGCAACACCAGAGGGCAATGTGTGTTCAAAGGAGTCTAATATATGTGGTTGAACACACGCACTTGCAGCCATATTGCTGCATGGCTTATGAGGTTTTTATGTGCCCTCTGCACTAGCTATTTTCCTCCCATCTCCAACAAGCACTGCCATGGTCTTTTTTTCCCAGATAACACTTGTTCAGCTTGTCATGGCAACAAGATCTCATTGAACTGCAGTTGCAGCCAGGATGCCTGGTGCCAGCACATTTGCCTGTCTGCACATATCATGACAGCCCCTTCCAGCAGAGCCTGGGGTCCACTGACCCACAAACTGGGTGCCAGTGGGACCCCCAAGGGACTTTAACTCCTAACTGGGATGCAACTGCGTTTGGGGGATTTTTTTTCATTGACTGAGAGCACCAGGCAGTTTCTCACATTTTCATCCCCTCTGAGAAGGGTCTGTGGGATGCCCAGCTGCAATGTGCAGGAGAAGCTGGGCGATGTGGGAGAGGGAAGGCTGGGCATCCAGTAGCCCCCTCTCAGTGGGCAGGGGCTGGGACTGCTTCACCCCTGCAATCACCCTCCTGGGCACAGCCCTCAGCGCTGCCAGCAAAAGCCTCACAGATGCTGCCTGTCTCTGCTCCCAGCACCAGGCTGCATCCCAGAACTGACACTCCACACTGCAGATCACACACAGGTCAGGTATGAAGAGATCAGCCCCTCTGATGGCTGTCAGGAAAGAGATCCCCCAGCACCTGGTGCACCTCATATCCACACACAGGCTCAACGTGCCACAGCTGCCTCTGTTTCTTCCACGGCATGCCCAGTCTCCCAGGAAGCTACGGCATGTCCACTGAGCACGGGGCTGGAGATGGAGCACTCAAGAGAGAATCACAGTCTCCAGGAACAGTGATAAATTGCCAAAAGGCACTGCTCAAATTTCATAGTAACTATTTAATTCCCCTCCTTGTTATCCCTGAGAATATTTTAGCAGTTCTTGGCATCTGGGAGAGAGGAAGAGAAAAGATAGATTGCATTTTAATTAATAATGGCTGAAATGCATGGCTGCCCAGAGTAGGAGCTGTGGTGAGCACAGAGAAGTTCTGTTGGAGAGGAGGGCATGGTACAACATTCTCCCAAGTACCAGAGGGCTGCTGCTGGGTCCTGCCCTGGGTCAGTTCCAGGTAGCTGGGACCAGCCACCTCTGCCCAATTCCCGGGCAGAAAAGAGGATGCTCAGCATCTCTGCAAGCCAGGTGGCTACTTTCCATCTCCCTTCTTAAAATCTTTGGGGAAGACACAGTAGTAGTCACAGCCTTGAAGCTCATAACTCAAGTCTGACACACAGTCAGACTCATGAAGGTGTCCCAAAACCACTTCGTGAACGGGGAGCTGCCCCAGTGGTGAAGCTGGGGACTGGCAGCATGGCCAGCTCCTGCTGCAGCGCCCAGAGACAAGGCTCAACAGGGCACCGGTGAGGGCCGTGGCAGTCCCAAGCTCACTTTTTATGTGAGCAGGACCACTCCTTGCTACTGTGGTTTCTTAGCATTTGAGTACTCAACATGGGATGTGCAGAGTTGAGAAAGACTTGATTCAGACATCTCAAAGGACCCTGCAGCTGAGGTCAGGAGCTCAAGTGTCATCTGTAGTTCAGGAGCTGGCCAAGCTGTTCAGAGAACACCAAGCTGGTAGCACACTGGGGTACATGGCACAAGCTGATAAAGGGTCAGTGAGAGGCACAGAGGCACCTGAGATTGTGGGCAACTATTGATTCACTTTGCTTTCCAGAAAAAATAGAGCAGAGAAGCCATGAGGGAGCAGGGTGAGAGGCATGTGTGTGCAAGCTGAAGGAGAGATGGAGGATGCAGACAGCACACAGGCATCCCCAGGGGCTGAATTTTGAGCAAACCTGCTACTCAGAGCTTTTCTCTCTCACCCTGGCAGATGACAGAGGTGTTCCACCACCGCTGGGAACATACAGACTCAGACACCCCCAGCAGATGTCGGCACGCACACACATCAGCTCTTCAGCCTTGAGGCTGCTGAGATGCTAGATTCAGAATCAGAAAACCAGAACATGTCCGTCTAGAGGGACTGCCTCTCAATTTAGAGGGTCAGCTGCATTTTAGGAGGTCTCATGAAGCAATAAGCAGCAGGAGCAAACCCCGGGGTGACACAGAGAAGCAGTAGCCAGTGGAAAGCTGCTGAGAGCCCCCAGCCTCCTGCTGCACATTCCAGCCCTGCACTGGGTGACCATAGCTCTCCAGGTCCAGAACCCTTGTGGCAGGAAAGGTGAGACTCAGATTCTGCAGCACTGCACAAAAACCACCCTTTAACACACAAAGCCTACAACAGTCTGGCCAGGGATGCAATGAGAGCTGACAAACAAGCTCCTGTTCCCCCTCCGTCTCTCTGCAGCATCCCAGCCCCTCCCGCTGGCAGCATTTGTCATCTCTCCCACCGGCCACCACCTGCAGCACGCTCTGAGATCAGCAGTTTTGGGTTTATTTGAGGTGGGTGAGAAGGGCTGGCTCCTTGCTGAGAGGCTGAAGATGGGATTTCATCCTTACATCTGGTTCAGTTTTAAAAAAATGTTATCTGAGCCACCATAGATACAAATTAATTGTATAGGGGTGAGGGAGTGTGAGGTGGATCATTGTATCTTGCACATAGACACATCACACATCATGGCTCCAGGTCCCAAGGCAGAGCTGGGGTGGGGATTACCCTGGGACAGGGATCCAGTTAAGTATAAATCTACCCAAGTGGTCACAGAGACACATGTCTGCTCCTGGTGGCCCTCTTTGGACCTCATGTGGTGATACAGTCCCTGCCCCAAGTCTCCAGTGCAAAGCAAGAGCAGATACAAAAGGCTTCCTCACATCCCCTCTCCACTGTGGCCATCTATGTGACCCTTCCTCGGGACATATGGCCTCTGCATCTCACTCACCCTCCGGGTGCAGGGTCAAACTGGAGCTGCCACCCCCAGCAGGGAACTTTAGGACAGCTAATGGTTATACGGGTCCCACCAACCTGCTTCTCCCCACCTCTGCTCTTGGCCACTCCAACCTCTTTCTTGCCTGCTGAGGGAGATGCTGGCCAGGGAAGTGAAAGAGCAGGGTGGTCCTGAGGGAGACAGCTCTCTTGGCATTCAGGCACCAGCCAGAGTCCTTCTCCTCCCCCAGATTTTATTCATGAGGCGTGACAAGTGGGTGAGCTACAACCAGCCAAACAGCTCACCCAGCCTCCTCAAACAGCAAGAAGACAGGAGAAGCACATCTCAGCTGGGGGCTGAACCCAGCTCACACCATGCTATTCCCTTCTATAACCAGGCTGGACAGGTATGGGGGGGCCACACAGGAGGATGCCCTTGGGTCCTTCAGTCAAGGGGTGCTAGATGTGCATGGGCAAAGGCAACTAAACTTGAGGTTCTGGCCCAAAGATGAAAATGGTCAGCTCATTTTGCTGAGACTAAACTTCTTACTAAATAGAGGCTGTGTTCAAGGATGGGAGGCAGTACATGCTGTGTGGGAGTGCAGAGAGCCTGGGGGGCCCTCCCCTCTGCTGCCAAAGCCCACCTATCGCTGCCAGACATGGACACAGCCAGCTGGACAGGCTGTAGCAGGAAGGATCCAGCCCAGCCAAACAAGAAATACAACCCCCAAGAGCAGTAAAGGGTCCTTCTGAGCAAGGAAAAAAGCAAAGAAGCTGTCAGATGGTCTGCAACATGGTGGCATCTCTCTCTGGGTCTCAGAGGGGGCTGCAGAGTCAGTGCCAGGGGCTTCAGGACAGGAGCTGACACAATGGAAACATTGAGGCGGGTTCCTTGCACACAGGCAAACTTGCCAGAGACAGCCAGGACAGAAAGGAGCTTATTTCTGGCTGATGCATGGAGGGATTTTCTGTTTGCTGCTGTGTTTTGTATTTGTGGCTTCCCGTATGGAAACGCTTTTTCCCTTTAACCTCCACCCACAAGCCCAATGGATTTTGTTGCAGTTTTCAAAACATATGGTGCATATATCAAAAAAACATAAAAGATGCTATATTTAAAATATTATAAAGCAAGCCAGGAGCCAGCATTTTTTAACTAGGGCACTGTCTGGAAGCAAAAAAATGTGGGGATTTAGGATTTTTCTATACCAGATCAGAAAAACAGCCCCGTTAGACAAGACAGACCCAGGCTGGCAACCTGCCACCTTGCAGCAGACTGTTGCTTACATAGTCTGGTACCACTTACATAGTCTGGTACCCACTTCTGGGAGAGGATACACTCAGTTGGCCTGCAAGTCTGTTATTTCCTGGGGACCTGGTCCCTGCTATTTTGGAGGGACCACAGAGCTGCTGAGCCCAGCACCTCTCTGCCCCCATCTCCACTTAGCATCCAGCTGATAGGCAGCAAGGCAGTCTGCATGTGATGCTCTGGGCAGCCAGCCCCAAACCATCATGCACTGAGCTAATTTATTCTGCCATCAGTTGATTCCCTGATGGGCTGCACACCTCCAGTATTATTCCACTAATCGCTCTGTGCGTAGCATCATTTATCAGGCCAATGTAAGCACTGCAAGGAAGAGAAACCCCTGTCTTCTGCAGAATCCTCCATCTCATCTCACCAGGCTGGAGCTTATTCTCCCATTCTGCAGAGTGCAATGCACTCACTCATTTTATTTTAAAATATATTCATGCTGGCATTGTGTCTCCAACCTGGTCGACTTCGTCATAGCCAGGGAATGAGGGGTGCTGGATTTACTATTTTCAACTCCTTCTATGCCAGGGAGGGAACTGAAACCAAATCTCTGCCCAGAAACATTGTATTAATGCGATGAAATGGGAATTTGGACTGGAGGTGACAGCTGGCAAAGTGAGCCTCGGCGTCACAGAGGGGACAATCTCCCCATAAATAGGGTGCATGGAATGGGTATAGGTTTCAGAGGGATCTCAATGCCATCAGTGCATGCTCAGAGGGGCAGAAGGTTCAAAACCAGCCACCCCCATCAAGGCAGTCCCATTCCAGGGGATGAATTACAGCTCAGGGCTGACAGTGAAACACCATTAGAAGCTCCCCCAGCAGGCTCTAAATTCCTCTGTCCACTATAATATCCTGGGAAGGTGCTTTCTAAACCAACTGGGATCTCATCAGCTGTGTCCCTGCAAGGAGAGAGGGGGGGGCACACAGCCCAGGCTGTAGCATAGAACACTGACACCTTGGAGCCAAGGGAGAATACTCCCCTTGGAGCCCTGCTAAGCCACCAAACTACCTTTGTGTTGTCTGAAGTGACAAAACAGACACTTGCAGCCAGTTAATACAGACTGTCCCCCAAAACTGTGCAAACCCTCTTTCAGGGAAGGGCTCAGCAGAGCCCCAGTGAGGTCCTGACAGAGGGTGTTTACTGCTTTTCTTAATCTCCTGTGATCCCCACTCTAATTCTGTTAAAGGCAGCAAATGGAGCCTTTAAGTGGTCATAAAAAGATTGCACCCACCCCACATGGAGTTTATTTGAGACACCTGGCCATGCATTTGGGTGGTGGAGTGCAGAAGGCAGCAGAGCTGTGACACAAGCGGGCTGCAGTGGGGGACAGCACCACTGTCCTATGAACAAGTCCAAGGCACCATAAACATTGCAGGATGGCACAAAGCATCAGACAGGTGCAGTGAGCCATATCCCACAACAGAGCAGGACAGTAGCGTGTCACCACCCCCTTGCTGCCCAGTGTCCACCTTACCTACCCTGCCTTTAGTGCCCATGGTTAGGGTAAAAACCCCATTCACCTCTCTGCCCCCAGATGCTCCGTAACATCCCCTGCTAAACTACCAAACTATCTGCAAATCATGGGGTAGAGCATCTTTTAGCCCCTCTGAAGAGCCCTGGCACTGCAAGGGCCAACAGAAAGACCCCCTACCAGCAGCACCTCAGCAGCAATGTGGGGCTGGCTAGCAGTGGGTAGCATCTGAGGCCTTTCTGCAAGCCACAGCCCCAACCCACCAAGCAGCGGCAAAAGGTGGATTCAGGGGGAGGAAAATCCCTCCCTGCAATGTAGAGAAGCACTAAGGACTCCCTGTGTCAGAGCAGGCTGGAGGGGTCACAGGCCACCCCAGAGTCATCCCTGGTCTCCCTGGCAGCCTAGGACTACACGCCCTGCCTGTGACTGTCTTCTATTAGGGAGGTGTATACAGGCATCCATGACCAGCCACCACCACAGCTCCTCTGCCAGCAGCTGCTGAAGACTTGGGTCCATCCCTGACCCTGTCGAGGCAGATCCTTCTCTGGAGTCTGCAAGGGCTCCCAGAGCTCCTGCACAGCCTGGCAAGGCACTCAGGTCTCACCCAAAGCTGTTAGCATTTAGCTTCTGCCATGTGTCGGTTTCAGTTGGCCGGAAACAGAGCTTTCAATATTAAAAGACAGCAGTTTTTGTTCTTCTTGCCATCTGTATGTTTGTGTATTTCCCCTACCACCATAATTAGCAGGCTGGGCTCCAGCCAGGCTCAGGAGGAGATCTGAGTAGACATCTTCTCAGCAATTTGAACAGCTTCATCGTTTCTTTTATGGATTCCCCAGTGCAGTCCCCATCACTGAGATCATCACTGCCCAAGCTAATACCATGACAGAGGCAGCACTAACAGTATCAGGGCCGAAACTCCAGACTGTGAAAAGCAGTGGGAGGTCTGTGGCACTACTGACGCATTCCCTGGCAGGTTCCCACATCACCAACCCCTCCAGAGCTCTGACAGAGCCAGCCCCACTTTCTTTGTCCTCTCTGGGGTCTGCACCACTGCAGCTGGATGTATAATTAGTGAGAAAACAAGAGGAAAAAATAAAACAACAGAGCCTCACTGATGCCTGGAATCTCCCTCCAGCACTGAAGGAAAGCAGCACCACATTCCACTAGCCCAGGGCCAGTCCCCTCCTCCCTGGAGCACATCCTTGTTTCTTCCCCTTCTCACCCATCTGCTGGCACTAAGGCTCCACAGAAGTCACAGTGACTGGTCCAAAGGTGGTCAGGACTCAATGAAGCCCAACAAGACCTCAGTTTCCATCCCAGGCTGGTGCTGCTGGAAGCCTCCACACAGGTTTTAACAAATGCATCTCCTCCCTGCCTGCCTCTCCCCAAGCACACCCATATCCTTACGCAAGCCCAGGATGCCCCAGGTGCAGTGTCTTCTGTGGACAGTCCTACCAGCTTCACTGCAAACCCCAGCACAAGTACAGCCCAGGAAGGGCTGTGCAGTTTGCAAAACACTTGTGTTTGAGGAGCTCTGGCATTGAGAAGCTGGGCTGCACTAGGTTCTACCACACAGGACCACAGCAGAGGAACATTACGTTACTGCAACTGCTCCGCCTTGGCAAACCATATTCTGGTTCTGAGCTGTCTGATAAACATACTTGAGCTTGCACATACACAGACATCTGCCTGAGGCAAACAGCAGGATAGAAATACACAAGCAAATCTGGCAACTTTATGTGAATTAAATGTACATTCAACTGAGATTGATGGGGGGTTGCAATAGCAATTGATTATCAAAAATCTGATTATTTATGGGGGTTTAGCAACTATATAGGAGATTAATGCTGTTTCCAGAATAAATCCTCAGTAAATGTACATTTTCCCAGTAAACAGTTAATAACACATCATCTTAATTATCTCATGGAAGGGGCATAGAAGCTCTGACAAATACTGAAAAGATAGACTGTTGTCTGCAAAGCAGCATTGGAAAGCCACAAGTTCCACTGTGCCTCCAAACAGCAACTCCCCTTGTGTCCTCCAGAACTCATCCAGGGAATGCATCCAAATCCCTGCTGCCAGCCTCAGCCCACTGCATGTCACAGGCAAAGACTGGGCAAAGCATCATCTGGATCCTACATCAAAAGGCACGGGGAGGACTGCACTCTGGTGCCCTGAGCCTGACCACAGCAAGAAAAAGTCACTGCAGTCACTTGCATGGAGGTGATATCAAGAGAAAAAACACTACATCTCCTAGAGTGGGAAATGGAAGGTTATTCCCAAGAGCAAGAGGAAACATGCACGTGTCCTGCCACAGTGTGCTGTTTTATGTTCCTCTCTGCTGGCAGGTGACAGTGTCCCATTACATCTGTAGGGACTGCCTAGGCTGCAGCAGCTCCTATGAAGAGTTCATTTATTGAAGAGCAACAGTTTTGGCAGCAAGAGGTGAATAAAGCTGCACCACGCAGCCAGCTCTGCCAGCTTCCCCCAGGCCCCTGCACAAGGTGCATCCTGAGCTGATGATGAGAGCCACCTCATCCCCTTGACTTTCCCTCTCCCCAGACAACAGGATGTGTCTCAGGGATGTCCCTGGAGACCTCCATCCCAAGGATGAGGAGGCAGCTGGACCCTCTGAGGGGCAGAAGGGTGTCCTAGCACTCCCCATGGTCAGGGCAGTCGCAGGACAACTGCTCTGGGATGCAGAGATGCTCTGGCAGTCACCATGGCAACCCTGGTACACAGCCGGGCGAACAAAGCTAACAGAAGAGAAACAGAGAAAAAAACGAGAAAGGAAAGGCAGGGAAGAAAAGAAAAGAAAGGGATACACCCTATAGTCATGGAGTGGAAGGCAGAGCAGGAGGAAGGGACAGGATGGGAGAACACCAGCTTTATGAAAAAACAAAACAAAACAAAAAAAAGAGCAGGAGAACTGCCTTTGGGCATCTCACCTTGGAACAACCTTCAGGAAGATGACCCAGAGTGTATGCTGGGTACACCATCATGACATCATCCATCAGCCACACTGTGACTGCTCCAGGAAAGGGTCCCTGGCATGTTCTCTATGCCAGTTCCCAAATTGACATCAAAGGCAATGACATGCCACTCACAGCAGGTAGGCAGTGCCCTGCCAGAGACCCAAGAGGCTACATGGGCCCCAAAGACAGCTCTCAAACCCCAAACTGAAGAAATGCTTAAGGTGATGGATATGTGGGTGTCAGGGGCTGCCCTGGAAGTTATTCAGAACCTTCCTTCTTCCACTATCACAAAGGGATGGGTTTAGCCTTTGGCACAAAGCACATCACACAGCACACTAGCTGAAGGGTTGCCTATGCTCCCACTCCCTGGTCCAATGGTCCATTCCCCAACCCAGCTGTTTTGTCCAGCTGGCTCCTACCAGAGCAGGGCTCCCTGTGTCCCAAGCCTCCTAAGAAGGCATTTCAGAGGCCAAACCACCAAGATCCCCTAAGTGGAGCACGTTACCCTTAGGAGCAATAGCCAGTCCCATCCAAACAACTCCATGTGTGCTTGTGAAAGGAGGCCTGAGACAGCAGGGAACAAGGTACACTTTGTCACATGGTTTGGGACTCACCTGGACTCCTAACCCTAGGTCATAATAGGAGGCAGAGATGTAACCACAAACATTGACATAAGCCCTTGTACTGCAGGAATGCAAGCTGTGTCCACTGCCAAAGCACGCTCTGCTCTCACCTCTTCGTCCCACTTCATTAAAGGCAGACAAAAAACAGACATCAGAGTTTAGGTCAAAAAGCAACAGCTATAGCCTCCTCTCAGCTGCAATGGAAAATAACATCCCACTTTGCTGTTTATTCTAATGGAACAACAAATCCCCAAGGGAAGCTCCCCTTTTGCTGAGCCACCCTCATGATGGCTGAGCAGTGCACAGGAACAGCCTCTTGCAGGAGGACAGCGAGTGCCAGAAAGGCGCCTCTGCCCACCCATTGTGGGGATGAGAGCAGGGAACACAAGGTAGTCAGTGAGGATGGATATAGATGAAATCCCATGAGGAACTGGAGAGAAAAAAAAAAAAAAACAAATGAAGAAACTCCTAGGAAAACCAGCAGGTGAAACAGACCAGCCATTTTAGCAAAGAGAAGATGAAGGAAATCACTGAAATAATTAGTGCAGATGCTACAGGAACAGCTGGAGCAGGGCAGAAGGTGATGGGCACTCAAAAAGCTGCTGTGGCAGGAGAGAAGAGAGGCTGTCTCAGCAGGTAGAAGCACACCTCTGCACTGGTGCATGCCACTTTCAAAGGAGGCTTTAAATTGCCCCCAGACACACCCTAAGCCTCTGCTCATAGGACATGAGGTGGCCCAAGAATGGGGCCAAGAGGGCTCATTGCTGGTCAGGGATAAACCTGACTGGGGACATGGCAGGACAAAGCACATCTAAAACAATCAACCTCCCTGAGCATAAGGAGGGGTTTGGGCACAGACGTAATCCTCTCCCCTCCTCCTTCCCTCACTCCTATGAACGCCCAGAAACATGACTTCAAAAGGAGAGGAGGCTGCTGGTGCAGGAAGCAGCAGGCAGACATGGCTGTCTCCTGCTAAAGACCTTTGTTGTCTTTCATCAGGGCCAGGGGAAACAAGCCTTTGAACGTCAGACTGAAGGCAAATGGCCAAGCCCTGGCATCAGGTCCTGCTACCCAGCAGTCCTGTACTCCCATCCTACTGGACAGGGGGACTTTAGCCCTCACCATCCCACCTCCCTGCTATATATACACATAAGTAAATCCATCTGTGTATGGTAAGTACCAGAGATCCTCTTAACCCTCCACACTCTCTGCTCCAGTGTCAGGGCTAAGCTCTGCCACCTTGTCCCACAGGCACAGGAATTGGGGCACATTTCTGGTAACAAACCCATTCATGCAGCTCAACTCGCCTGCTCAAGGGTCACGGCTCCCTTCCCTGCTGAGATGTCCATCCCAAGCCAAAGCGACAGTCTGTCCCCAAAGGCCTCTGGAAGCCACATCTCTCAGCTCCTCATTAGTGACAATTAACAGGCAATCAGCAGAGCTGGCACTTTCCAGTGAACAAGACCCTTTTCAACTGGGGAAAAAATGAACAAGTGGCTTGTTGTGCATGATTCTAGCTCAAATGAACCAAAAACTGCCTGCCAAGGAACAGAATTATTCCCCAAACTGGACCCTTTATGCCACCTGATCAGCCAAGTGGGCAGCGAGGGCAGGAGCAGCCGCAGATGACCTCTCCTGGCAAGTCCCTGCTCTGCCACATGCCCACAGGATGCTCCCACAGCAACCCAGTAAAGGGCAGGTGAGGTGGGAGCAGGTTCTGGGGGCACTCTCCACCTTGGGGAGGGTAATAGGCACTCAATACCATGGTCTGTAATGCTGGCTCAGAACCACCTGCTGCTCCTCCAGAATTTATTCCAAACCAGGTGAGATGCTTCTCAAAGTCAGCAGAAGCCAGGCAGAGCAGAAGGCATCTCATCACCCTCCCCAGGGTAGAAGGTGCTCTGAGCTTCAGTGAAGGAGGCAGAGTAGAAACCTCAGCAGCCAGAGACAGTGTCTGGGCTTAGATTTCAGCTCCTGTGCTACAACACTAAGAAAAACTGTAGGCTGAGAATTGCAGTGAGATAAGCACACAGATGAACAACAGCCCTTTGCAATCAGACACAGTCTCCAGCTTCCACTCTCCCCAGCCCAGAACCAGGCAGAGCTAACCCATCACCAGCCTCTGTTTCCCTGGGTATTTGCCTAGCTGATGAGAAAGGGAAAAGAGAGACAAGAAAGCAAGCAAGAGGGAGATGGCCTGGATGTGACAAGCTGGCAAGTTTGACAGAGGAGTCTTGTTAGCAGTGTTTTTCCCCTGCAGTTTGAGCTCAGGCAAAGCCAAGGAATATTTCCCAGCAGCCTGCACCAAAGCAGCCTGGATGCTCAGAGCTTTAATTGCCAGTGGCAGAGCAGCTACAGACAGTGGCAGCTGAGGGACACAGAAATATAGATGGTAGAGCAGAGCTGATGGCTCCTGCTGCAGCACAAGCTCCATCCTCATCCCTTAGGATGGGAAATTCCTGTTCTCTCTCCCACCACCCTTCCTCTAACACAGGCAGTGCTTGTGACTGCTCTGTGTCTGCTGGGGGCTGAGCTTGGGGTCCTGCCCTAATGAGAGAGCCTTTTGTGCCACTGGGTATTTGGGACCTTAGGTCTGGGCTAGCTTGGGTGCCAGCCCACAGCTCAGCTGGGCTCCAAGGGTGTGGGGATCAGCAATCACCACAGCTAACCTCCACTGGTTCTCCAGGCAGAGGAGAGGAAGGATCTGGCAGATCTCTAAGCTGACTAAGAGCTCTGGATGCCCAGTGGCTCTGCTGTACCAAGCACAAGCCAAAGCAATTAGCATTTCTTGGAGACACTCTGTGTAATCTTCTCTGAGTGATGGGGAGAACTGCCACAAGCACAGAGACAGACTTCCCAGGACTTTGGAGATGCTGTGCTGGCAGTGACATAGAGCAGAGCAGAGCTGTCCCACTGAAGGGACCTCCTGCCAGCAGCTCTGGGACTGCTGCTCCAGCCAAGCACAGGGGCACTGCAGCCCCACTCAGCCACAGCACCAGACCTTACAGCTAAGTGCTGCAAGCTGTCAGGCTGCAGAAAGCCTGAAGATGGAGCAGAGAGGCAGCTCTCAGCATCTCCCTTGGAGCACAGCCCAGGTGGGAAAAGCCACACTGGGAAAGCCAGGGCCAGGACGAACTCCATCCATCAGCTCCCAGGCAAAGCTGTCAGCCTGGGCCTCAAGACAGGGAACACAGCACAGATAAGCCTGGAGCTGTTTGAGGAATCACACAAGAGCAGCAGCCGCCAGCCCAGGCCAAGTCACTCAGAAGTTGTGGATTATTTTTAACAGCTACTTGTAGAGCACAGTGAGCGCCTACAGGAGACAGCCCAAGCGGATGATCCATCCATCCCTCTCCCCAGTACGTGCAAGGAGCATATCCCACAGCCAGGCCTTTTATAGGGTATCCCATTCCTGCTGGGCATGCAGCTCAGTATGACCACACCACCCCCTCCCTCCCTCAGTAATCACTCACATGCCGTTCACTGAAGTCTTTCCATTCCCTCTGTAGCTGTTTCCTCTTCTCTCCTTATTAGGGATCCACCTACCTATCCATCTTCTCATTCTCTCCCCTCTCTGTGGCTATTTTTAAAAAGCCATAAAAGCTTTCAACTGGTAGCATCCTCAGGGATGCAAGGGATTTTTATATTTAACCCATCACAAGCCAGCACTACCACATAATTCGCTATATGGGCAGTGACTTTTCATTTCTCAAGACCAAGGAAGGGGATAACATCCATGCTGGGTTTCTTAGACTCTGCCAGGACAGAATCACCAAGCATCTCCTGTCCTACAGAAGGATTGGTTCCAACCCACATCTCTCTCAAGCGAGTGGCTGGGACAGATGGTGGGGCACCAGCAGAAGTCCTTTCAAGGAATGTCTGTGAGTGTATGAAGGGATGGTTTTGCTCACTGAATAAAGGTTCTGAGCTGGGGATCATCCAGCTTGATGCCTTAGCATCTGCCACCAGATGAAGGATGGCCTCCTTGCTGAGAAGATGGCTATGCTTTCTCTTTTATGTCCATGCAAGCTGCCATGCTGCCCAGTTCCCATGCTGAGCAAGAGATGATGTGAGAGAGCTTAAGAGATAGAGGGATATTTCAGTTCTGCCAGCAAAACCCCTACCCCAAAGGCACAGCCTGCACCAAGATCTGGACTGCTCTGGCAACAGCCTGGCTAAACAAGGAGGACCAAGGTTTCCTGCCTGACTCCAGTCCAGCCTGGATGGAGGGTGAAGAGGAGCATTTGGGGACCACGGTGGCTCTCCACAAGCACTAAGAAAGCACTTTTCTCTCTCCAAATCTAGTTATTTACAACAGGAAAACTGTCTTCCCTTTCCCTCCCAAAGGGCTGTCCAGAGACCTGATGGATGTGGTACCAAAGGTGCCCCCTCACCTCAGCCCATCCATGTCACCTGTGTCAGCAGAGCTCGGTAGCAGCTGAAGGCAGGTTGCTCGGTGCTGCTGCCAGCGAGGTGCCCCAGCCACAGGACACTTCCTCGGTGGCTGCCAGAGGGGATTAGACTGTGCATAACCCGAGAGGTGTCCCGCAGCGCGCTAATGCGATGACACGCTCTGTGCCACCGGCCGGAGCTCTCTTCCTTTGGGCTCCGATGACCCAGCGCCGGGTGTGTGTCAGCAGAGAAGGCAGCAGGACCCCAGGAGCTCCAGCTCGAGCACATCGCTCTAGGAGGACGCCTGGGAGATGCGGCTATTTATAGCGTGTAGGAGGTTAGCGGGAGCTCATCTTACCTTGCTTTACTTTCTCCATCCTCTGAGGACCGGGAGGTGATGCAGGAGGTACCAGGGCGGAGGAGGGATCGGTGCGATGGGGAGGGACACCCCAAGCCCCTGGCACAGCACCGAGGGAGGGAGATGCTTGCAGGGATCAGGCGAGAGGCTGTACCGGCGCAGAGGAGAGCCGGGGGAAGCCTGTACTCGATGACAGTGAGGATTGCTGCGATACGAGCAGGGAGAGGGAAAATCCGGAGCAGAGCTGCCTGCTCCGACGGCAGAAGATGCCAGTGCTGAGTCGTGCAGCACGATGCCTGCCCAGACCTGGCTTCCACAGCCCCTTGCAGGCAGATGCCCTACATTGGAACTGGGTGCTGAGGGCAAATGAGGTCTACACCAGCTCTGGAGGAGCCCTGGGACCTCTGTCGGCCCCAGCTCCCATGCCTTTGCTGTTTTCAACACCTAACCCTTGATCCCCAGTTCACAGGGCAACCACAAACCATGGGAACCTGACAGAGAGCTGTTTGCTTGTGTACTCACACAGAAGCACCCTAGCTGCTGCAGTCCTTGTCGCCACACCAGCCAGCTGAGAAAGCTGCTGACCACCACTATGGCTGTGGGGGTTATTCAGTGCAGCAGGTGACAAGCAGGGTAACAACCTGACTGACAGACAAGACCCTATCCAAGCCCTGTCTTGTGGCCAAGGCAAGGAATTCCCTGCATTTAGAGGGGGGTTTCTCACACAGCTTTGGGGTTTGGGTGGATTACAGCGCTTGACTTCAAAAGAATAGACTTCAAACACACACACACACTTCTAAAACGTTTATAATGGAAAAGTTCTTGACTGGAGGGTGAAACACAGCTGCCCTGTGCTGGCCACTCTGCTGGGATCCTCCAACTTTCCACCGAGAATCCAGGCTGGGGAGCAGCTGTGACTGGGAGATCTCCACCACGGCGCCTGACAAGTCCCAGCAAGTGCTGTGGAGCCAGGGAACAGCCCAGTCCCCAGATGCTTTAAAAATAGCTCCCAGCTACCCTAGGCTGGACTGTGCTCCCTAGAATGCCTCAGGATCAAGGGGTCCCCTAGGGCTGGCAGGGGGATTGATGCTCAGATAAAAGCAGCAAGACCTTCAGGTTTATCCAGTACAAAACACAGGCCCTGGGAAGAACAAGAAGGGCCCTGCAAGGTGTTTTCAGGAGTGAGATACTACAAGTGTCTGGGAAGGATGAAGCACTGCAGAACCTGCCACATGCACTTTGTGAGCTCACACTTTGAGTCCTGGTCTAGGTCATGTTCTCTCACCCAGCTGCAGATCACAGCCTGGCTGCACATAGCTGCAAAATAGTAATATAATTCACTATGTTGAGTGCAGGTCAACCTTGAAACTTAAATTCAGATTGCAGTGGAAGAGCAGAGGAAGAGCTCTGGGGCTGGCACTGCACCAACAAAGCCTTTCTTGCCTCACAGCAGTATGGCATCCCAAAGCATGCTTCTTGTTGCCAAGCAAGAACATAGAAGCCAACCCTCAAGCACATGTGCACCTCTTGCTCCTTAGAGAAACCTTCCCCTCAGGGACTTTCCCAGATATTGAGGTCTTGGAGACAAAATGATTCAAAATGGAAGTGGAGTGAATGTCCATGAACACAAAAAGAAGAGATGCCTGGGGCTCAGGGAAGGACTTTGCCAGAGTAAAAAGGGTAAGAAGAAAGGAAGGTCAGACAGGCTGCATAAGGAAATCATGGTACCAGCTCCTTGTTCTTTCAGTTCTCTGCCCCAGGCAGCTGAGAAGGCTCAGCAATTCCCAGCCCAGGGCTTATGGTGTTACAGATGAAGCATCCAGACTATACCCAAACTGAAAAATGCATGTATAGACTATGCCTACCAGAAACCTGAGCCACCATCAAATATAAGAACTGTGCATCCCAGTTTGCTACCACACTACATCAAGCTGTTACTGCTAAGCTTCAGTCAGCCCTTTTCTAGAAAGTAAGGCTCATCCATCAGAGCTGTGCACCACCGCACCCAAGCTCTGCTACATTCCTGGTGATTTATCAAGGTTATGGAGTCAGAGGGCATAAAGGCTGGGCACAAGAGGACTCAGGACAGCCTGGGTATCCTCCAAACAAAACACACCTTTGCTGCAGGTTGGGATCACCTTGCTATGCTTGTCCCAAGCTGCTCACAAGCAAGTTTCCTGTGCCTGGAATATCTGAGCTTGCACTCCACCTTCCCTATACCTGTAGTATCATCTCTAGTCCCCCTTCCATCCTGCAAAGCCCACTCTATCCCCATCCAGCCTACCCCCAGGCAGATTTTCAAAGGTGCTGCAGAGCTCAAAATTGAGAGACACTAATGTATTTAGTCTAAAAATACCAAATTAGATGTTCCAACCACTTCATTATGGCACCATCATGATAAGACTGCAGAATCTGCAGGAACTTAGTGGGTTTATCTTCACTTCTTTCCAGCTCTGCTGAGTGCAAAGACGGCACCACACTGACTCCTTGCTGGTAACAGGACAGTCTGTCCTTAGTCCAGCCTGCTGGCATCACAAATACAATTACCTGGCTAAACTGATCGTCACCTTGTCATTAAAAAACTTGCTATTTTATAAGAGCACAGCAGGCTCTTAAAATAATTCAATTGCTTAAACTGACTATACAGCATGCACTTCATTGGCCTGCAGGGCCACTTTCCATGGCTTCTGCTCTTCAAAGGGCAAGCTGCCAAGAAAGATGGTTTGCAGGAGAGCCTCAACAAAGCTGAGGACAGAGAGAAGCTGCCCGAGTTCTGAATTGTCTGGTACTGATGTGACTGCAATGGATGTTTGCCCCTTTGCTAGGCTGCCCAGGAGAGCAGAGGGTATCATATTGTTTGTGGCAGTAGAGTCAGGCTCGGGTGTTAACTGAGAGAACCAAGATACAAGTAGAGAACCTGGAGCTACCCTTGTTGGTCCAGTTCTGCAAACTCAGTGCTAGAGCCCCCCTTGGAGAAACATGAGCACTAGGTAATGTTCACAGCTGGTTTTGGAGAGAACATTCCAGAAAGATAGCTTTTAATATCTTGCAAGACTGTCCTGCATTTACATCTCTCCTTTCTTCTGTCCCACTTACACCTTGAACTCTGAGTCTATTTCTGCCTTCTTGAAAGCTCTCCCCCTCCTACATGATAACCTGACCAAGAAGGAAGAGCTCTGCTTGGAAACTTGCCTCCTTCCTCACCGCACATGAAGACCAGTTCTTGAAGAAGAGCAGGATGAGGAGCTCAGGGGCTAATCCAGAGCCACAGTCCATCTCACCAAGTATTCAGAGATTACCTCACTCTGCTGGGTCCTCCCTTAGTGGAGTTATGCTGTGTCCTCCATTCACTGCATGCTGCGGCCACCTCCAGCATTGCCAAGATGAAATGGGTACCAGCATTGGCCAGGAATCACAAGTGCTATGACTGAAAAGGCTCATCTGGACCACTGCACCACAGGCCTGGTGCCAATCCTGCAAAAAATAGTCTATTCACAAGGAAGCCACTAACACTTCATTCTACCCTTGTGGGCTGATCTCTCTGGATCCACAGCTTTTCTGGGCACAGCAGCAATGACATGTCCTCCTCAAGCAGGTTCTACCCCACTGGATGGGGAGACTCAGTGAATCACCTGGCCTCAGGAGCTGCACAGGACAAAGCTGGAGCTCCCAGAGATGTGCAGCACCATGTGATTCCTCTTTAATTACACCGCAACTTAATAGAGTTTGCTGGTAAACACCTTGTAACCCCATGTGCCTAGAGATTACTGGGTAATTATGCTTAGTGGATCACCATGTAACAGGGAGCACTATTTAGGAAAGACAAAAATAACCTCAACAAACATGCTTCCTTACTCAGAGCCTGTTAAGTTTTCCTGCCTAAATGCTTAGCTTCGCAGCCTTTCCTCATGTCTCCTTTCCCAGATTTCTGAGCTTAGTGGAGTGGCAGAGTAGGAATTTGGGAGGTGCAATGGGTTAGGATAGTCTGGGGAAGCTTTTTACCTCACACACTAAGCCTTCTGGAAGATTTTTCCATGCTCCTACAGGCAGTCAACTGCTCAGAGGGAAGAGCACAAGGAATGGATGGTACTGGCTCTTCTGCTCCAAATTAACTTGGCATGGGGACAGATTCCATCTCCAGGATACATACTGTAGACAGAGGAGTGTTTGGAGGACCTTTAGTTTGTGAACGTTTCAATCAACAATCGCAACTCAGATCCAGTCAAACCAGATTCATCTCAGTGGTTCACTAGGGTTTAACCTTCTCCACAAGTTGTGTCTTTTCTCACACCAGGGTGGCCCAAAACAAGGGGCACCAGCATGAAGACTTCCAGCAGACTCCTCTCACCGCAAACGCTGCTCATGTCAGCCCCCTTGCTCCAGACCATTTTGAGGAAAAGGTTAATTCCCCTAGGTTTTGGGTTCAAGAGAGCAATTTTAAAGGATGTTCTCTTGGCCAAGGGGTTGTACTACAGCCTCGAGCTTTGATGAAAATGCAGCACAGCATTGATAGACCTGTTTATGAATGTATGCATCTATTTGCAACCAATTAGCAGTGATAACTGGAGTGGGAGGTATAAATAGCATAGCTAATGTAAATATCAACACTGTGCCCTCCAAATGCTCACTGTACACTTGGAGAGCCCAGGAGGAGAGGCTGCCTGCCCAGACAACACAACTCCTGCACCCTCAGGGCCGCCTGATCTCTTTGCAGCCTCAGGATACAAGTTTACACACACATCAAAAAACAAACAACAAAAAAAACCCCAAGCACCTTTTCCTCTTCCCCTTAGAAGCAAGATTTCCATATGGCTTTGCCTTCTCTGCATCACAGGAGGTGGCATGGGGCCAGCAACTCCAGGACCTAAGGAAAAGCACAGCCCTGCCCCATCATCAAGAACAGGCCAGACTCCCGTGTGCACATTCATGAAGGATGTTCAGAGATGCACCTACACAGCTCTGTAAGTCCTGCATAGAGCTCTCCTGAGGCCTCAACAATAGTTCCAAACAGCATGGCTTGAGGCCAGCCATGGTCCACAGCCCCAGGTTTACTGCCTCATATTAGCTTCAGACAGGAGAGAAGTGTTATCACGGTGCACCAATTAAAATGGAAAGGACCACGGGTACTCACAGACAAGGATAAAATGTTGCCATTGATTTGACAGCCCACAACTTTAGCAGCTACAGGCACACCTGAAATTCATCATTCCATGTACAACCCAGCTTCTTCATCTATCTTTATCCTCCTCCACCACTGTCTCCCTCTCTCCTTGGTGCAGGTAGGGTCCCATGCACCCAGAGTTGGGAGGCAGGAGTACAGCTGAGCACTGCTGGCTGGACTCCAACACACCCAAACCCTCACTCACTATAAGGGCTGGGTGAAAAACAGAACCAAAAATTAAAATTCAATCCACAGAGCAGCAGAGCTGCAGGTAGGGCCGGGAAGCCTCTGACCAACAAGTGGGACCAAGCTCACCAAGCTATGGGCTGCTAGCAGAGGGCTGCAAGAACAAGTCATTACCAGGTAGCATCAGTGGGGTGAGATAGAGATGGCACACAGGGCACTGACAAGGAGCTCCTTTTTTCCCGCCTAGTCATACAGACCCGAGAGACACAGGCTGGGTAGGGATGCAAAGAGCTGGGCAAGGCAGCAGAAAAAGGGGAGATGCAGCTTTGGCAACATTCCTACCAGCCACAGAAGATGCTGATGGAGGAGACAGCCTTGCACCCTGTGCTTTGCTCACAGAGCCAGCTAGGAGGAGATCATGCCATTGCTAAGAACAGACATGAAGCAGCATCTGGAGATAGCAAGCATGGCTGTGAGCCCCTTGGTTTCTGGGAAAAAGCCTAGAAGAAGAGCCCTCCCCACTGCTTTGCAGGGCTTGCACAGCCCTTGTACCACATCTGGTCCCAAAGGGACTGCAAGCAATCAACCAATAGTACAGAAAGAAACCAGCTGCTGTCACAAAGTTCAAGCCTTTACTGAAACACACGGCTACTTCAAAAGAGTTAATAGCAATATTTAGGCAAAGATCACAAAACCAACCAAAGCATTGGGCAGGAGCCACAGTGGCAGCCTGCTGCTGGCAAAACCAAAAGATGAAGCACAGTAAAGGTATGTGTCCAAGGTCGCAGAGCAAGGCAGAGGCAGGAAGAGAAGCACCTCCCAGGAGACTCCTAGCTCTGCTCTCACTGCCTGCCTGGTGGCCTCCTGCCATGAATAATGCCAGAGCAACAGGTAAGTGGCACGCTTGGGTTGCTGGCGCCTCTGTGTGTGGGATGACCCAATAAAGGAGTTCTGTAGCACAATCAGTTCTAACACACTGGCACCATAAACAGCCCTTATCGCTGCCATCAGCCAAACTGGCTTTTAAGAACTGGAAAAGAATCTCAGCTTTTGTCAAAATTGGCTAAGGGAGCTCAGCAGCCCCACCTACCCACTGTGGTCACCATCACCCACAAACACTATGTGCCATCTCAGCCCTGTGCACCAGACCCGAGCTCATCACCCAGAGAGAGGGCACCCAGCAGGCTCAGTCAGAATCAGACCCTGCTGTCTCCCACCTGGGCACCAGCAGCTCCACTCCCCCAGGCAGGGGGCTAGACCCTGTCCCAGGTGTGGCTTGCATAGAGGGCACCTAGGAATCTTCCTTGCCTCTGACACAGCCCAACAGAGCTGGAATCACCTGTTCTGTTACCTTGCAGCATGCCAAGGCATTTTTCACGGTGTTTCACTTGGGAACCACCCCAAGCCCTCAGATTGAGAAACCTCCAGACACCAATGCAGCGAGAAAAATCACTGCTCTGCTCTTACTGCCTCCTCACTGCAGCCTCTGGGGCCCACAGCAGGGAGGGAACCTTCCTTGGGAGGGTCATCCCAGGAGAGAGACACTCAGGTGGCCATCAGCTCCTTTGGCTAAGGGCTCACTGCTTTTAAGGGAATGCATCAAAGCTGTACCAGAGAGGTGGGTATGGCTGTCACACATCATACCCATGAGGAACAAGAAACTGATGATGGCTTGATCAAACCTGATCAATCTTTCCAGACTTTGCAACAAGGACACAAAAGCACATGTAACAAGGTACCAGTTCTTATCTTACACAGCACATTCACAGACTCTTCAGAAATTCATATGTAGTGCGTGAGTGCCTCTGTCCCTGCTCTCTCCCACACACAATAGGAACACCCACATCCCCAGCTGCAGAAGATACATGTTTTTCTGTGCCACACTTGTGCTTTACTCAGGTCCCAGTTTTCTGGGTCTCTCCTCACCCTGCTCTTCCTCCTTCCCACAGGTTCTTCTCCCTCTGTCCACGTTCACATAAGCAGCAGCAGCACCAGCAAGTGAGCTGCTGTCTGACAGAGTGTGCCTGGCTCCCCCTCACCATGTTGCATATCGACATTTTAGTCCATGATCTGTCCTCCAAACCCAGGAAACACGAGCCAAGAAGTACTCAGTGGAGATAAGCACCTTGGCTTAGCCCACACTAAGGGAGAGCCAGCAAAGCCAGACCCATCAGAAAGCAAAAGACAAACAGGAAAGCATTAATTTTAAAAATCCATCCCATTAGGCTTTTCAACGCTGATGTGACATTTTCTTTTCCAGTTCCTCCCAGCCAAACCAGAGCAATGTCAGCCCCACCACACGGGAGAGGCAAGGAAAAGCCGCACTTACTGCTAGTGCTCATGTTGCTGATCCTTCTCCGTCCTTCTCATCCAACAAAGGGGGCGAAGATGCTCTTTAAATCCCTTTTTTTTTTTCTCCTCCCGTCCCCCCACCACGGCAGTGGGAGGAGGTCGCCTCTCTCCTTCCTAGGAGAAATATTTCAGTGCTATCAACCGGCTAGCGCATCCCCAGAAAGCTCCACCGCCCAGCCCCCGATCCCCCGGGCCGCCGGACGGCAAGGTCAAAGCTGTCAGTGGCAGGGAGGGGACGAGGCGGAGAGGTAACACCCAGAGGGAGGGTCGCGGCGGGACCGCAACGTCCCGAGCCAGCCGCC